>PPOJ03000098.1:0-11067 GCA_003708845.3 Sungouiozyma intestinalis | reverse complement strand
CCTTCTCTCTAACGTCACCGCTGGAGAACTCGGCCAAGTAACGGTGGTAGTCACCTTTCATCTTGTAGTAGAAAACCTTGGATTCGCCAGTGGTGGCAGATGGGATCAAATGCGAGTCCAAAACTTGAAGGATATCCTCGGAAATCTTGGTCAACTCCGTCTCGATCTTCGTGCGGTACTCCTTAATCAAACCGACTTGGTGCGTCGAGCTCTCTTTGCTCTCCTCCTTTTGTTCAATAGACGAGATAATTCTCCAAGAGGCACGTCTGGCACCAATTACGTTCTTGTAAGCAACACTCAACAAGTTTCTCTCCTCTACACTCAACTCCTCGCCAGAAGACGCCACATTTTTCATGTTTTCTACCATCTCCTCATAACGCTCCGCTTGCTCCGCCAACTTGGCTAAATACACATAATCTTCACGGCTTGCTGACATTTTCACGACGTGGGGTAAACGTTCTTGTAATTCGGGTTTCGATAATTCCGCTTATCGGACAAACAATGGCTTCTTAAACTAACACACTCTTGTGGTGGAAAGGGATGAACGATTGTGTTGATTTTATTTTTTTGAATCTCGGTGGTGATCGTTGAAACAGATCTTCCACCGGGACCCACTGCCACGACCGCGATTGCAGTGGTTGCAATGCTGAAGCGGTGTAGCGCGAGTGTGGGTTCACTGTACAGCGGTGTAGTGCAAGTGTGGTTGCACTGTACAGCGGTGTAGCGCGAGTGTGGGTGCTCCAAAGGTCGCACTGTTTGCCGTGAGCACTGCCGCGAGCACTGCCGCGAGCACTGCCGCGAGCACTGCCACTTGGACACGCTCGCTGCTGGTCCATGGCTCGACGGCCCATGGCGGGACGGTCCATGGCTCGCTGTCTCGCTGGCCCATGGCTCGCTGCCATTTGCCGCCGAGTCTTAGTAAGCCGCTCCGCTGTGATTGGGCTGCCGTCACGTGCACACATCCGTGCCAGGCGATGTTCCACCGGGCCGGCTTATTAATGAGCTGTGAGAGTGCCATCGGGACCCTGTACCAGTGTGTGTTAGTGGCGTCCACATGGGTACGAACGGAGGCTAGAAGTGCAGCGTGAGTAGGAAGAATGGGTGTGATTGAGATTGAGAACTCTGAGCAATTCACAGAGCTGACTACGAGCCAAGCCGGGGCGAAACTGGTTGTGTTGTACTTCCACACCGAGTGGGCCGAACCATGTAAGGCGATGAACGAGGTGTTTGAGGCCGTGAGCCAGGAGTCCCAGAACTCGGAGCACGTGTTCTGCTCGATTGACGCGGATAAGCACTCTGAGATTGGTGACTTGTTCGATGTCGAGTCCGTGCCATATATGGTTCTGATCCAGAATGGGACGATCTTGAAGGAGTTGTCCGGTGCAGACCCGAGGGAGTTTGTGTCGGCGTTGCAGAAATGTGCGGAGTTTGTAAGCACGAGTGGTAAGACGGACGAGAGTGTCGAAGAGGTCGAGGAAGAGTCTGAGGAAGAGATTAACCAACGGTTGTCGAAACTGGTTAACGCTGCGCCAGTGATGCTGTTTATGAAGGGGACCCCCTCTGAGCCACGGTGTGGGTTTTCAAGGCAACTCGTTGGGATGTTAAGAGAGCACCAGGTAAGATTTGGGTTTTTCGATATCCTACGAGACGACGTGGTGAGACAGAATTTGAAGAAGTTCTCGGATTGGCCCACGTTCCCTCAATTGTACATCAATGGAGAGTTCCAAGGTGGCCTGGACATCATCAAGGAGTCCGTGGAAGAGGATCCGGATTTCTTCCAACACACCATCAACGCTTGAAAGCGACGTGCCCTACGCACTGGCGGGTACGCACTGGCGGGTACGCACTGGCGAGCGCCCACTGGCGAGCACCCACCGGCGAGCACCCACCGGCGGGCACGCAATGGCACATGCAAGTTTCGCGTCTCTAGGGCATCGAGTCGCGTTAATACGTACTATTCGGTAAACAAAAAGTTTATATATATAAGGACCAAGAACAATTCATTACACTGGTAGTCATTGCAAGACAGATCGGAAAGCACTGTTTGGCCGTGACCATCAACTCAGTGCTTAGAATCCGGTATAAAGAGAGCACGTCCTAAAAGTATGGCCCCCATCACACCCAAGTCTTCCAAGGTACTTCAACCCAAAGATGATAACTCATCTACAGCCAAGAAACTAAAACAATCGAGCTTACTGTCGTTCTTCTCTAAAGTTTCGAGCCCAACTACAGTGAAAGTCAAGCCCGTGAGCAAACAGTCGCAGAAAATTGAAAGTCCCAAGTCAAATCTGAAAGACAAATCTGAGGCTCCCTTGAATGTCGCATCGAGTTCTGCCTCTCTGACAGATATACCATCTAGCCCCAGTGATAAGGCCTCCGCAGCGAGTGCCAGCGGGAGGAAACGGAAACAGGTCAATTATTTGGAGGATGACGACGACGACGATGACGAGGACACCAATATATCTGTCTCACGTCCTACAAAGAAGAGACAAGCCAAGAAATCACTGTTCCATGCAGATGACGACGACGACGACGAAGATGTATATGTACCAGATAAGAGTGACTCTTCAGAAGAGAGTGATGTGGCGAACAGCAGTCTATCTGTGAAAAGTGAGGATCTTGAAGATGACGACGATGACGATTTGGTCCAACTAGCTACTCAAAAGCCCAAGAAAGTTAAGACGGTTACCAAACCCGCCGTGTCTAAACGCCCAACTCCAATCGCTACTGTTTCCAAGAAAGCTTTCGAGCCACCCAAAAACTTCAACAAGAAAAATGAGGAAAGATACGAATGGTTAATAAACCAAACTGATGCTCAGAGGAGACCTACCTCGGATCCAGATTATGATCCAAGAACTTTGCATATCCCATCGTCCGCATGGAATAAGTTCACAGCTTTTGAAAAGCAATATTGGGAGATCAAATCTCAGATGTGGGATTGTATCGTATTCTTTAAGAAGGGTAAATTCTTTGAGTTGTATGAGAAGGATGCACTATTAGCGAATTCACTTTTTGATTGGAAATTAGCTGGGAATGGAAGAGCCAATATGCAGCTCGCTGGTATTCCCGAGATGTCATTCACATACTGGGCATCCCAATTCATTCAGTTAGGTTATAAAGTAGCTAAAGTGGATCAGAAGGAATCTATGCTTGCTAAAGAAATGAGAGAAGGCGCTAAAGGTATAGTTAGAAGGGAATTAGAATGTGTCTTGACTTCTGGTACTCTGACTGACGCAGACATGATCCATTCCGAGCTGGCAACATACTGTTTAGCTGTACGGGAAGAGGCTGGAAATTATTACGATATAGAGAATGTGGATCCATCATTAAGGAAGAAGAAACTCTTTGGTGTAGCGTTGATCGATACATCTACTGGTGAAATTGAGTTGTTGGAGTTTTTCGACGACAACGAATGCTCTAAATTGGACACAGTTATGTCACAGGTGAAACCTAAAGAAGTCATTATGGAAAAGAATAATTTAAGCTCGCTGGCGCAAAAAATTGTGAAATTTAACTCTGCCCCAAATGCAATTTTCAATTACGTTAAGCCTGACGTTGAATTTTATGATTATTATAAGACTTACGATGAACTATGCAATGAAGATAATGGTTACTTTAAAAGTGAGGAATCCTGGCCCTCGATATTAAAGAACTATTACAAAGAGGAGAAAAAGATTGGGTTTAGTGCCTTTGGTGGATTGATACATTATTTGAAATGGTTAAAACTAGATCAAAAACTGATTTCAATGGGGAACATCAAGGAATATAATCCTATTCATTCTCAAAATTCATTGATACTCGATGGTGTTACTATCCAAAATCTTGAGATATTTGCTAACAACTTTGATGGTTCTGAAAGAGGCACTCTGTTTAAATTGTTCAATAGATCTATCACCGCGATGGGTAAGAGAACGATGCGCAAATGGCTGATGCACCCTTTGTTGCATAAAAAGGATATTGAGAAAAGATTAGACAGTGTTGAACAATTAATGGAAGACACCAGCCTAAGGCATAAACTTGAAAGTGTATTATCAAAATTACCAGATTTGGAGAGAATGCTTTCTAGAATTCATTCATGCACCATAAGTGTCAAGGATTTCGAAAAAGTGATTGAAGGATTCGATGATATTTCAACTTTACTAACATCGATTGACTCAACAGATTTAAAAGGTGCTCTGGCAGCATATTATAACCAGGCTCCTCAAACTTTGCCTCACGAAATTAATAACTGGGTCAATGCATTTGATAGAGTTAAGGCTTCACAAGATGGAATCATCATTCCTCATAGAGGTGTAGAACCTGAATTTGATGAATCCCTGGATAATATTAAAGAGCTTGAAGATACATTGAATAACATTCTATCAGGGTATAAGAAAGAATTCAAATGTTCAACTCTCGCTTTTAAGGACTCTGGGAAGGAGATCTATACGATAGAAGTTCCAGTGAGTATTAGTAAAAAAATTCCTCACGATTGGATCCAAATGGGAGCCACTAAAACTAACAAGAGATATTATAGTGAAGAAGTGCGTTTATTGGCTAGATCTATGGCAGAAGCCAAAGAGACTCACAAGAGTTTAGAGGAGGACTTAAAGAATAGACTTTGTAAAAAATTTGATGAAAAATACAATGAAGTTTGGGTGCCTATCGTCCAATTAATCTCTAATATTGATTGTTTGTTATCACTAGTGAGAACATCGGAATCTCTAGGCTCACCTTGTTGTAGACCAGTATTTCATGACAGATTAGATCCAGTAACAGGAGAAAAACTTAATGGGTTCATCAAGTTTAAGTCCCTAAGACATCCTTGCTTTAACCTCGGTGTGTCTTCTAATGCAAGTACGGATTTCATACCCAATGACATAGAGCTAGGAGATGATATGCCTCAATTTGGGTTATTGACTGGGGCTAATGCTGCTGGGAAGTCTACAATATTAAGAATATCATGCATTGCTGTAATAATGGCTCAAATGGGGTGCTACGTTCCTTGTGAATCTGCTGATTTGACTCCACTGGATAGAATAATGACTAGGTTAGGAGCTAACGATAACATAATGCAAGGGAAATCCACTTTTTTCGTAGAATTAGCTGAGACGAAGAAGATCTTGGACATGAGCACCAATAGGTCATTACTAGTTATTGATGAGCTGGGCAGGGGAGGTTCCTCTAGTGACGGTTTTGCTATTGCAGAAAGTGTTCTACACCATGTATCTACCCACATTCAAAGTTTAGGATATTTTGCAACCCATTTCGGTACATTGGGAAACCAATTTGCTGGGCATCCTCAAATTAGACCATTAAGAATGAGTATCTTTGTCGATGAATTGACAAGAAATATTACCTTTTTATACAAACTTGAAGATGGCTTCAGTGAGGGCTCGTTTGGTATGCATGTAGCGTCAATGTGTGGGATAATGAAACAAATAGTAGATAAGGCACAAACTGTCGCTGATGAAACAGAACATGCTTCTAATATATTAAAAGAAAAGGAACTTAGCCAATTGCAATCCAGTAAAGAGATTGTGAATATATCCGGTGGTCTTCAAAGTGACTTTGTAAGGTTGGTCTTTGGTGACGGACTAAATAACCAAGTGCAAGGTACGGGAGAAGGCTGTTTAGTTTATGATTCCAATGTCAAGAGGAATGTTTTACAGACTATTTTCAAAATGATAGAAAGTTTGTAGTAAACAGTAAGATTAATTATTCTATAAATTATAGATTTAGAAATGTATAGTGATGTAGTTTTTTCTTTCTTTTCAGCTTACAGAAAGTATAATTAAAATGAATGCTGACAAAAAGTCTTTTAAAACAAGGATTTTTAAAAAAAAAATTATGAACGAAATGGAATAGCGGTATTCTGTTCCAAACATAAAAAAAATTGTTCTTATATTTAATTAGCGTTTTTTGAGAACGACGACCAACGATTTAACAACTGAAATATGTAAAGATATGAAAGACCATGATACAAACATTAAACTGTTATAATCTCTTGAGTACAAGGGATTTTTTTATTCAAATGTTGTAAGACATGATCTCTCCTCTTGAATTTCTTACCACACTTTGGACAGGAGTGTGGTTTTTCACCAGAGTGAACCGATTTTTTGTGTCTTGTTAAATGATGACCAGAAGAGAATTTCCGTTGACATTGAAGACAAACATATATTTTACCATGGTCTGTAATAATAATTTCTTCAGCCAAGAACCTTGAGTTAATGGTGGCAGAATTATTATTGTGGACCATATTCAATCTGTTATTATTTGAATTAACAATCTCAGCGGTCATCCTTCTCCTCTTGGTAGAAGGAGTGGAGATTCCAATAAGATGGTTACCTCCGTTCGGAACTCCTTCCATGCTATAAGGAATATTATTAGAATTAATGGTAGCAACGTTCATAAGAGATGCAGTATGGTTACTCGAACTGTTAGTATTAGTATGATTATTATTATTAGCTACTCCCGGGGTTTGAATATTATTCGTTTTGATATCCTGCTGGTTATCACTAAATTCAGGAGAAATCAATGTCGTTATGCTGTTAGGTAAAGGGCTAAAACTGATCGAGAAGTTATTCGTATTATCCAATTTAGTGATGGGAGTTAGGTCATCTAGCGTACTAAAATCTCCTGTTGCCTCAAAATTGCCGCCTATAATAGGTTTTGTCAACCCCAACGGAGACCTATAGTCATTCAAAATACGCAATGGAGAGCAAGATGCTTCTCTAGATATATTTAAGTTTGCCAATGTTGGTGATCTGTACCTTTTCAAGTATGGTAGACTCGAATAGTTATAATTATTGTTAAAATTCTGCGACAATTTGTTATCGCTACTCAACGTTGATGCATTTGTCGTCCCAGAAGTGAGAGTATACGATGGGATTTGACTGCTGTTGTTTAGAGACATTAGTTTAGGTGAGTCATTCACTGTAGATGATGGATTTATTGGTGTGAAAGTTAGTCTTGGTGAGGAAACGTTGCTGTTAGACATAGAGGCTAAACTCATCGCTAATATATTATCATCGTTTGAGTCCAATATCGAAGCAGGAACATTTAATGAGGGCAATAGAGATGGATTATTTGTCCTCGATGGAGAGTAAGTGCTTGATTCGCGTTGATTTAAGCGTGCCAGGGTCAAATTTTGTGGAGATTGGATCTTTCTTTTAAATTTCAACGTTGGATCATCCGCTGCTGGCGGTTGTTCTGTAACTGTTTTCGAGTCGGTAGCTTTTGTCAGAAACGGGGAAGAGATCCTACTAATAGTTTGGTTCCCAACATTTATATATTGGTTCACCAAGGGAGAGTAAGACCTCATTGGGTTATTCTGTAATAACATTAACGTTGGTACGTTTACATTTGAGTCAAACCCTGTCACATTTCCATTTTTAGTGGCGATAGGAACATGGGTTGGGTGTTGGTGCTGTTGTCGTTGATCTTGTTCCTGCGGAAGAGCGGATGGCGGCAAGTCAATCGATTTCAAAAAATTGTTACTTTCACCTTTGAATAATTTAGGCACTTTATTTGAAGGGTGATATGTGGCGGCAGCGCAAGCGCAATCTTGGGACATTTCCGAATTAGTGTTATTGGCGATGCCATCTATTTCAAAATTCGACACAGTAGTCACGTTAAAGCCGTAGTTGAAGCCTGAAGTACAACTTGATGGGAGAGTAATGACCAACTCATTTTCGAATTGAGTCATTTTCTTAAACTTAATATCCTTGGACGTTAGCAATTGAGGAGAGCAGACGACTGATTTGTGTTTCAAGAAAGCAGGACATTGTAATGCTTCATTTTGGAAAGTGTCCTGCATGAATTTATAAAATTTGGGAATATCTTGTTCATCAATCGAGTACCATTGTCTTGGCATTCCTTGAGACCAAATAAAATTCAATTCAAAGTTTCTACTATCTTCTATATTCCATGGGAACATCGTCTTCCTCGTCCCGACTATTGACTGCACATCTGTGACATGTAACGAATCAACTGTATTCGACGACAAGACATCTAATTTCCTTCTTTGGTCAATGAATCCGAGAGAAGGGGAAGTGAAAGTCAAGGTCTTCCAAAATTGGGTCTCCTTATCTTCCTTGACCTTCTCGTTTTGCCAATCTACACCTACGGTGCCATTCAGGGACTTGTCGTATTCTTCTGTTGTATTTGCGGTGGGCAAGACTAGACCCGAGGCAAAGGACTCAGAGACGTTCAAATCCATATTAGAGTTCAAAAACTTCCAATCGTTCAATTGGTATATCTTCTCTTTGTTGACCATATCTTCTAGCACGAAAACACCATTGGAGTTGAAGACATGCTGCGTGACGGTGGTATCCACTGCCATGTCCACACTGACTCCCGCCTCTACACTCGTCCCATGTTGAGCGTAAAGTGCCTCCAACCACTGTCTGGGAGGAACCACTTTAGCTATACCGTATGGGACACATAGCGGGGCAATTCGACGAACGTACTCATTGATATCTGAAAACTCTTCAAACCCAGGATTAAACACCGGAACACCATCTTCCAGTTGAAGCGGTTCCATTAAACTATCACTGTTCATTTGTACCATTCCTAGTAGTGTTGTAAATACAAGGAGCTTTTATTTGTTCTCTCTTAACCACAAACACCACAGCCGACTTTTGTTTCAAATACGGAGACCACTGCTAGAAACAATATATATATATATATATATATATGTTATATGCACCAGGTCAGTATATGTATACTATCCGCTTTGAAATGTACAATACAGTGGACAACAGGTGTTCTGTTTTGTCCCACTTCGCTATCTTGATAATATAGCAGTGAGGGTAAACCCAATTAATTTTAGCATATGATGATGGAGACGTCGGTAATGGCTACTGTTTTTTTGTGATAAAGAAAAGCGGGTTTATTTCATATTACTATTCGAAAACAGACACCATGTAGTAGATTATTCATTGGAGTTTTGTGACAACGGAAGTGGGATTACAATTTTAGGGATACGTATGTGTGTCATCACCAGGCGCATCACCGTGTCCCAGAATGGGCAGATATCTGTTTCGGGCAAGAGAGAGCTTAACAAATTGCTTGCAAAGAGGAAATAGCAAATCATGGAAGAGCAGAAAAAGAAACAATAAGCAGTGCATTTACCAGTGCCTTTGTCCTTCTGAAACGTCAATTGAGGCTGTTCTACGGGGCTGTCTTCGGAGTATGCGATGCGTCAAGCTGAATGCTTAAATCAATAGAGTTTAGGGGGCGCAGTGACTACTGCAGACACCTCCGGGGCTCGCCTTCCAGTTATTAGCCGGAGAATGTTCAATGTGGGTCTGTCAGTAACGCATGCTTGAATGGCTGCTGCGCTCCCTCCCGCGGCAGAAAGATGCAGCACTCCCTCCCATGGCCGGAAGGTGCTGCGTGCCCGGAAATAAAGACAAAGACAATACCGAAAACAAAAACAAATAACAAAGAAACGCTTCTCGGTCATTCTCCGTCTCTGTGTACGGCAGGACAGCACTACTCCGTGTCAACAAGAAATGCCGGAAACGGGATGTGTGGAGCCGGCTATTCACGTGACACACCGTATGCACGGAAAAGGAGGAAGCCCGGAGGTCCGGGCCTAGATGTACCTCGCTTTCTCAAAAGAGTGCAATTTGAATTTATTCAACAGCTTTTTAACGTTTTAATCCCGATGGGACAGAAACACTCCTGAAAAAAGTCAATTTTGCCGAATTTTGTCCGTCAACGGTACAAACTATGCGGGAATCTTAGGTTTGGAACCGTATACTACTGCAAGCCGGCACAGGCTGAAAAAATTCTTTAAGTTGAAGAGATGCATTTATTATTTATTATTATAGGACATTATTCATTACTGTACATATCGTCGTCATCACCGAACGGATCCACTTGCAAATGCGCAATTGAGTCGTAGCTCGGTAAGTTGTACAACTGTTTTTCTGTCTTGTTATGCGTTGTCAAATGCGCCATAAACGAGTGATGCGGCGACTTGTTTTTCGGCGTAATATATTGTGTGTGAGATGCGGAGGATGCGGATTTATTTATCTTTGTCTTCTTCGTTACTTTGGACGGTTCTTGCTTTTTCTTTAGTTCGCGCTTATTTCTAGAAGCGCTCTTGGGAATGCATAGGGATAGTAATGGTAGGGACAAATCTGATATCACATCGTTCATTTCTGGGGAGTAGAATGGATCGTTTTGTAACGGGCTTAACCAGCCAAGTTGCCGTGTATCTAGCTTCTCATCGTTCCTAGGTGTCCATTGCCGTTGTTTTTTGTCGGGAGTGTCGACGGGCGTTAGCAACGGCGATAAACGCATGTATCTAGGGTCCTCTTGGTAAAATTCGTAAGATGTCTTGGGCGTCTGTGGTGTAGTTACCAATTGTAAACGGCTAGAGTTTTTGCTTTTGTTGTCGAGTGTGTAAGTGACAAACACAATGGGACTCGTGTTCTCTTTCTCTACAGAGACGGTCTTTACAACTCCAAAATCTTCAAAAACCATCGGGGCTAATTTTAACAATATAGTTATCTTTGCCTCACACGAATTGCAAATGGTATCAATTGGGTCTATAACACTACAAAACTCTGGCAAACGAACGAGGCATAATTTTGAGCAATTCAAAGCTATCATGGTAAGTGATGAATGTGCCAGGGATTATATAATTCTGAAATTTTTTTTTGCTGTCGTGTACTTGCAAATGCCTTCAATGAAGTGTACCTTGTCAAGAAAATGAACGAGTAACTCATTAAGACGTTTCCACGCTGGATTGGGAAAATATTGTAACGATCGACTACTTTATCCCTTTTGTCACACACTTTTCTCCCCAGAAAAGACTATTTGCACCGCTGTTAATGTCTCAAACGGGCAACACTAGCTGACCAAGCAAGAATACTTTGAACACGCTAATCCTTTTTGACCAAGGAACCATAGGAATCTGGGCGATCAATTTACCTAATCGGCGTTACTTCGTCATGTAACTTATTTAAATTACCGAGAACTGAGCGTAGAAACTCTTGCAGTAAATGAGTCCTCACGTCTCACATCTGCAAAGCCATCTACCATTTATGCAAGATTACATGACCACGATCCCCC
>PPOJ03000097.1:0-11580 GCA_003708845.3 Sungouiozyma intestinalis | reverse complement strand
CACTCACATACTTGTTCGTGCCCAGAGGAATCGTCGTCGACCCCAGCACGTGGCTGCCCTCAGAGTCCGTCGTCGAGAAGAACGAGATCTCCTCCGTCACCTCGTCGAGGTCCGAGAGCGTCACTACTGTCGTCACCGGCGTAGGAACACTCACATACTTGTTCGTGCCAAGCGGTATCAGAATGGATCCCAGTACGTTGTAGGCGCTACCGTTTTTGGTGGAGTAGTAAGATACGTATTCGGTTATTTCGTCTTTGTTTGCGGATGTTATGACTATAGTAGTTGGGCTAGGTACAGTAACAAAATGGTCTATACCTAATATCTGAGTAGTTGTTCCTGTTGCAGGGCTTCCGGTTGCATCTGTAGTGGAAAAATAAGAGAGAAGCTCTGTCACAATGTCTCCGTTCACTTCGTAGAGTGTAGATGTAGATGGGTTAGGGACTGTAAATGGGCCTAGTAACGTTTCCAAATGGACAATCGTCGTTGGATATCCGTAATTATCAGTTGTAACAATTTGTTGGATTTGAAGTGTTTTCTGACCACCTTCCACAGCCAGAGTTGTAGTAAACAGGGTACTTGAAAAAGCAATAGAAGTTGTCGTGCGTGGTCTGGTATAAGTGCTTGTGGAAAATGTAGTGTATAGGTTATTCTTCGAATCCGTAGTAACTATTTTGTCTATGATTAACACCTGAGTACTGGTTCCTAGATCTATAATAGAAGTGTACTCGCTACTATACAGATGTGCACCACTGGGCCCCACTACATAAGTTGTTAGTACGTCTACAGTAACCCCTAGATCGTTAATCGAGGTATAACTCTCGATAGCAAGCGTTTGAGTGTTTCCATTTGAAGTGATGGTTGTCACAATCTCAGAAGACCCTGCACCGTATCCAGTAGCCACAAGATACAAAACCATTGGTGCAATTTCGCCATATTCGTTTATACCCTTAGTTAATTGAGTTCTGATTGTAATACCTGCAGTTGAAGCTAAATCAGCTAGCGTTACGCTGGTGGTACTAAAGATTGTCAAAGGAGGATCTGGCACATCCAGGTAATATATCGTGTCTATAAACGGAATACCGTCAGATCCTGTAGACGTAAAAATAGATGTCCGTGTTGTAGTAGCAATGGTTGTACGCCATGTACTAAGACTTTTTTGAACATATTGAACACAGGCATTGGGATCATCTGGCAGTTGATAAAGGTACCCTGTCATATCTCTGTAACTCACACTCAATGGGTCGGAGAAATGAAGATCAAAAGTGGCAGAGCTTCTCTTATTCGTGAAAAGAGCTCTGAGAGGGTAATAGAGACCCTGGTTTAAGTAAACTGTGACAGGAGTAGGTATATTAAGGAACCCAGTTATCTTTTGTTGACCTGCTGTAGACGTGTATACACTCGATTCTTGGTTGCAGCATGCAAATGCCTGGCTATCTCCCATACTGAACTGAACTTGATCATCTCCATATAGGTAAAAAATATGGTTTCCCGTATATTGTGGTCTAAAATAGCCATGAATCAACATAGTAAAGTTTGATACAGTAATAGCCGATGGGTAATTATAATATGAGGGTAATTTTGCACTGGTTATAGAACATGATAGGGTCGATTGAGAGTAATCAAAAGCAAATTGCGTAACTCCAGATGCAGTTCCAATCAGCCCACCATTAAAAGTAGTGAACCCCCCTGCCTGGTAAGAGTAATTATCCGCATCATTTTGTGCACAGAATAGAAAAATACCACCGTTAATGTTATATCTGTAGAAGTTAACAGTTACACCGCTAATGGGATTAACACGTACCCTACAACCGATGGGGTGGGCTTGAGCATTTGCGAGAACTGCAAACTGAAGGCATATAAAAAATAGGCAAACCACTCTCTTCAAGTTGATACCAACTGCCGATATCAATATCATATTGAAAGAAGTTAATATCAAATCTTCGAAGAATGGAAATAAAATTGAAGTAGTTTCTTACAAGGTTAACTTTTTATGAAAATTTCTTGGATGTATTCTAATAAACGTAAATTAAGACTATTAAGATACGCAATCAATAGAGATAACTGAACTGTCCTTTGGTTAGATTACCTCTCTTGTTCCCTTAACTATCAATACAAAAAGTAGGTTAAAAGAATCAACTAGAAGAATTTACTTTTGTTCCCATAACTTAGTAGAAAGAGTTGGTCACTCGAAAGAGTTATGATGTTCTTACTTTAAAAACTGGTAATCATATATATATATCTGGAAAAAATTATAGATAAAAGAGTCAGAAAAATGCATGCGTATTTGGCCGCAGCATACTCACCTTTTACGGCTGATAGCGGGTTGAGTAGAAAATATTCTGCTACACTTGGCCCTGTCGCTTCTACATAGGTTTGTATAGCTTTAAGTGCTACATATCTTACCTGCAGAGTGTGAATTTTTATGTTCTCAGGGTTAAAACCTCTTGCTCTGCTATCCTACTCAGTACTACACTAGCTTGTGAGCAGATTGTGTAAAAAAATGTGATGTCCTGCAAGCAGTTAGGTTACAAAACGCCTTGGATCATGTGAGGGTGGCTAACATATCTCGAAGCCTGTTCCAGATATTTTTCACAGCAAGATTCACTTTAGTAGAATCGGAACAAGCCGAAACAGAGAGAAAATCGGTCTTGCGGCTCAACTCTGGATACTATAATGAAGAAAAGAGGTGTAGTTACAATTTGTAATTTCTTTTTTTTTCTTCTGTAAGTACCCAAAACGGTTACATAATTTCGGAGTTAACAAAAAACTTGCAGGACTTCCGAAGGCAACAACCAAAAACAAAGACTGTTGTAGGATATGCTTGAGGGTAGACACGCTTAGATTCGTGTTGCGGATTTGTTTATGTCAGTTATTCCTTAGATGATAATAATTACTTCAAACGTTCTTGCGAAAACCTAAGTGGCGAATCTAAAGGGAATTAAAAAACTCGGGAGAAGATCAAGTGAGTCGGCATAACTCCCAGCCAGCAGAGAACCGGTATCTCCATTTCTTGGGTTTTTTTTGCAACCAATTTTCATTTTGATAATTACTGTTTAGAGATATATAACATCAAGTGACTAACTCGAATCTGGAACAAACTTTACCGGCTCGTTAGTTATCATTGTTCTTGTTACGAAGGGGAAATGATCTTTCTACCGTAAGTGTGAAATTTCGCTAATGTCGTTTGTCGCAAGCAGTAGTATACGGAGATTGCTGCCCAAATTTTGATGTAAAGCAGGAGTAGCATGATTTTATTATCACATGTTGAGAGCTATATAATGTTTGATTGGCTAATCATATGATGGGCTATGAATAATAAATTCTACTTGATACTAGTTTTTTAACATAGTGACTAGAAATTCTATGGAATTAGTACTAAAAAAAAGCTAGTGTGATAGCGACTGCTTAGGGTCATTATTTCTTTGGAGGTTTTTTAGTAAAAACAATCTTTTAATATGTGTATCAGTTACTGCAACTAAAGTCAGTAAGAAGTTTGAAATGTTGAGGCTTACTAGATACACTTGGGGAGTGGAGGTTTCGTGTATAATGCCTCAAAGAACTGATACAAATTCAAATTTTCGATTTGTTCAGATAATGCTTACTTAAGATTAGGTTTAGCACATGTTGTTACATCCAGCCCATTGTATATGTAATGTAGAGGTTTTTAAAAAATACTCTTACGAATCCCTCGTAATATTTAGAACGATTTCTGTTTGTTTCTTTATATCATATCCACTATACAAGCTCAAAAATTGTCTGTTAGCATCGAGCCCACAATTCTCGCGATTATTGGGAAAAAAATTGTTATACAATACCCGATCTCATTATTGGATTAAAAGTACTGCAATCATGGGCAATTGGGTATACATCTATGCATTTTACTCAGTGAACATAAACAGCATCCAAAAATTAATAAGCAGTAATTGAAAAAATTGAAAATATAATGCGATTCTCCCAACCACTATCGATCAGGATTGCTGCACTCAATATTCAGTCAAACTAAGATCCAAAGAATGCAAAGAGAAATATGTCTTTCCCAAGCGGAGATATGTAGCTTTACATCTTGAAGATTTTATCGAAATGCAGGCTGTTACTTTTGAAAGCTCGAATCAGCTCTTAAATATTGTCTTTTTATGATTCTATTTGTTTTCTCACAAAGAAAACCGACAAATTTCTCTGAAGATATCATCTTTAGTGAATTCATTTATCATCGACAGTGCTAAGCTGTTATTTTGGTTGGAACGTACTATACTCGAATAGGGAAAAGATTGACAAAAGGTAGATCTCTGAAGTAAAGAAAACCAGTACTGCTGTCACCCTCTTAGAACCAGTCATTTCTCTACTGTTACTGAAAGGGAATCAGTGAGAGAGAAATTAGCTTGCTCTGAAGTTTTTTTAAATTGTCTCTTATAATGGCTTATCTAATCAATTGCTCTAGATTTCAAGCACATTTTTGTTAAAGTTGCTAGGAGCTACCAATATTTTTTACCTTTCGATAGAATAGAATATTAACAAAATGAGATACAAACAAATATAACGATTTTAATGATAGGTTTCGAGATACGCAGCTATTTGCGAGGATGTTTAAACAGGTGAATTTCAGCTTATGTTACTTGTCATATTTGATGAATATATATAATCAATCTCTATAGTGTCAAATATATTTCATTAAAACCTATCTAGCTTGGCAAATATTGGGACTAACAGGTGTTTGTAGTAAGTAAGGAGATTAATTTCGCATTTAATACTCCGGGTATATCTCACTAAAGTACAGTTCAATTCCTTCATTTATTTGTATTTTTTTATGTTTTGTTGTGATTTTGGTTCTTTTTCGATCATTCCGAAAATTGTACGAATTAAAAATATAAATAAATATTAGGTGTGTGCGAAAGGAAATTGTAATTCTGTGCAACTCAAAAGAATATATTCATACATACATATATTGAACATCCCTTTGTAATTTAAAATCTAGACTTGTAAAACTGTTTAATAAAACTAAAATCATAGGTTATAGGTTCAGATCATATTTCAAAATTTAGTTCGTTTCAAATTTTAACTGCGCCATATACTCAAGATGAATTTAATGAGCATTGTTTGCATAATTTGATATATTACTTGCGTCCTTACGGAAAAAGACAACTATAGTGCTTGCTTGCACGACATATTTTCTGATATTTCGCTTTACTTTCAAATCCTGCTGGGATGGATAAAGAATTAAAAAAGAAGTTTTTAGAGCTCATAATGAAAAATGATATTAGTGAAGTGTATGGTCGATTGATCTCTTCCAAAGGACCGCTTTTGGGAGAGTTTTTCTTTTAATTTTGAGCTTTTCGGTAATTTAATGTCTGGTTTTTAATACAAATCTTGCATCTCAAAAGGCGTCATATAACTTACTCCTCTTAATATAGAATAGTAATGTGTACGCCAAATTTACTAACAATATTCACTCTAATATCTACGGGCGCTTAATAATGCAACTGGAATCGTTCTTAGTAATATCGTGCTATTATATGGAACGACAGTGCATATAATAGCGATGGATGAAAAAAATACCATTCTCAACACTATCTTGCAATATTTATATCAAAGTATTCGTCATATAACCGTGCTAATACTTTCATCCTTCAACTAGAAGGGCCTCTCACTATTTTTCTACTGAAGCAAAGCATTCCTCAACCTACCTTATTGTTTAGGTTATGATGTTAATTGCACTTCAGAAGGAAAGAAAAACATCATAGTTAGTAGCTACCTTATCTGCATTATGGCTTTCATTGTGAAGAAATCGATGTAGGTATATTTTTCGGCAATAAAAGGTCAATTTATCCATATGAATATATGTGAGCTGTGTACTTCTTATAGCCGCACTAATCGCTCCAGTAATAAAGCATGGCAATATACACAATAACTACAGTCAATTAAGTGTAAAAGTATATTGCCATTGTTTGTAATATTTCTTACCTTGCGGTGCTAGAGTCTGCAACAATAATTTTCAACACTTCCTTCACCTTAGTTTAATGATAAGCTTTATTTCTTTCTTGAATAAAACTGATTAAACATCTTAGAAAGATTATGGATACATCAGAGAATTTGATTTGCATCTAATGTAGATATTGTTCTTCTTCTTGATACAACCTTGAAGTCGTAGGGGTTATTGACGAAAACTAGAATTGCCATTGTGTTGTGTAATAATTTTGATCTATCGTAACGAGGCTATTCGGTGTCCAATCAATTACAAGATTAAAAGCGCGCTATCTACAGAGCATACATATCTAATCAGTTCACTGTTTGACATTCATTGAATGCAAGCAGAAACAATATTTCAGCTATGAAATTAATTCTTCATTAATATATTCCCTTTCCCCAAAATCTTAGGAATATATCAGGGTCCATCAAGATCAAAGTGAGTTCCACTTTATTAATTCATGATATTGTTGTAATTGATTGCACTTCATTGTAAAGTAGTGTTAAAAGTTTAGAATATCTCTTTACTTGATACCAATAGCATTTTATTTTCCTAGCATTATAGAAATCTTTTGACGCGCTTTCAAGCTAGGGATTCTCATAGGATTCTAATAGGTAGCTTTAGAAGAAGGGAATACATAACAAGAAAGTTTTTTCCTCTTTTCAATGCGAGTATTGTACACTTTCAGCTTTGAATTTCATCAAGAATTTCGTATAGTAGCCAGTTGAAAGTCAGTGAACATTCCTCGTGCGACTCATGATATAGATCATCACCTTTTTGACTTCCCTTTGTAACGTTACTGAGTTTTAAGCCATCTGGTTTCCCATCGATCTTGTTGCTATGGCCCCCAGTTTAAACAACTATCAATAGTCCCTTATTTTGCCAATTTGAAAGTATTTTCCCATGTCTGCGAGAATGTAGAACGTAGACCAGACCTTATTCCATTTTGTGAAATATCCATCCACTGTCCCTATGTGTTTGCTCAGCAAAAACAACTTCTATATCATCTTGATCTTTTGTTTAATTATGAAAACTTATACGGGCTACCAGTAGTTACCAAACCATTAGATTTTCTGCTATTGCATATATATAATTAGATTTGGTCTCTGTGGTTTCCTCAACCGTCAAACGCTGTGAATTCCAGCTCAGTGAGACCAATTGCTTATTCTCTAGAGGAGCTCTTTAAAATTTCATGTACCGTAAACAGGAGCAGTACTGGTCACCACTACGTGCCGGGAATATCTAAAAAATGCTGTGGTGAAGTAGTTAAAACGGTTTAGATTATGTTGGCCATGCTACTGACTGTAGTATCTAGGCTAAGTCACTTGTAAAGTTGGGCCTCATATGCAAGGGCTGCTTTACGTCGATGCTGCCAACAGAGTTACATTTACAATTCGCATTCGATAATCAAAGTATAAAATAAAACAAATTCTTGAGAGGCTCCACACTTAGAGGAAGCGCTTGACATGTTTATTCGTTTCTTAACGCATCCATATAAGACCTGGATGAGTACTAAAATAGCAAAGACCTAGGCTATTAACCATACTGTCCTATCGAGCAGTCGTTGGCGCAAAGTGAAAATAAGTTAAGGCGAACCTCACCTCCATCGAAAATAACACCAATTTGCGAATGCCGACAAGTACTGTTTTGAGCTCAAATGCTAATTTCAACAGAATAAAATAAAATGAAAAACGGTGAGAATTGTGAGCGAAGTAATAGGTCTGCAAGCTGAGAAGCGAACACACACTGAGGGCTGCAAATTTCGTTTTAACCGCTATTGAAAAGAAACGTCAAGATATTGATTGCTTTTGGAAACTCAAGTAAGGAAGTAGCAATTGTTTCCACGAAGTTGTGGCAAATGAGTCGCCACGTTCCAAAGACCTAATTCAAGTTTACAGTAGCTAAGTTTGAACAGTTACGAACTATTACAATAGTATACTTTGCTTTCTCCGAGTAAGCTAGTTTTCGACCTATGCAATAACTTAGGTTTGCATATAGCAAAGAGGTACGTGAAGTTAGTCGATGAAACGCGTACTGATGAAACAGAGGATATTACAACGCTCTTGGGGGCATGTTACCTTGAGGCACCCCACTATCGATAGCTTTGATGAATGAATTATTGAAAACCATAACTGTACTCTTACAAAGCAAGCAAATTGCAAGGTGAATGTTACAACATCTTTTGAATCTTTGGCAGGAGAACGTGTCTTCTAAGAATGATTTTTATTGAAAATGTGAATTGAATATATCGACATAGCAATAATCTCTTAGCAACAAACTTTTCTCATCCATGTGCTTTGTAATTGCACTTTGCAAATACAATCAGGCAATATATCTCCATTCTGATAGCCTAGTAGAGAGTTTTAAGAAAATGAAAGGAGATATAAGTACAGTCTTTTTGCCACTATGCTTTTAGAGAATATATTCATATCGAACTTATTGCGCCTAACTTAGTATTTGTCGACATCAATACCATAGAATGTCGACCTCATCATGCATTTTGTAACTAAGCTGAAAAAAAAGAACGCTCAGTCTCTGGTGGGAGATGATATTTCTATATCTGTATAAACTACTCACGTACATCTGGTGGATTACTTTGAACCACTGCTTAGATATACTAGTATCTGGATTATTTCTCTCGTAAAATAGTAACTCGGGCATTCTTTTGCGCAGAATTTTAACGACGAGATCAACATAGACATATCCTGATGTTAGTATCATAATTATTGCTACTCATCCTTTAATGTGTTTGCAACGGTTAACCATATTGAACTAGCAGGTTAATTATTAGAGCCTTAAAGATAGTATAATAATTTACACAAAAAAGTATAGAATATCTTTTATGAAAAAGATCACAAAGTAAGGAAGCTGCATTAAAAATTCTTCGCTGTAAGATATTCTTACATTCACACCACTTTGAGCAAACTAAATCAAGCAAAACTATAACTGGCATGTGTACATCACGTGGTTGTAAATATTGTAATTGATTATTAAAATTTCGTTCCTGTATGTCTCATTGAGCTGTTAAACGGAGTGAATCAGCCGTAACGCATACGATGTTGAAGGCACTCTCATAGCATAGTTGTCATCGTACGTTTTTCTGTGTACTATTGAATCCATCTTTCCAAATCTTTCAATGGGTAAGCAAGATGCGCTTGGCAGCCCCATGCACAAGCATTCGCTTTGCAATGAATATACAGAGATTCTTCGCAAAAAAAACCACGGCGCGAAAAGGTCGAGTTCAAGTAATTTCAGTCGCAATGCTTGTCAGTATGAGAACTCTAGTGCTACAAATTCTTAGAAACAGCGTCCGATAGATAAAACTCTTTGGCATCAAGGCTTATTTCAAAACACACTCCAGTGTGAATCAGTTCTTGGATCTAAAGCGTTTAAGCTATTCAAATTGAAAAGTTCCAGTTCTTTATATAAGATCAATATTTTGGATAGAAGCTCACAATTGGCACAGCTTGAAGGGCTGCAATTGTTAGTGGAAATCCCACACAATTATCCAAATTCGAGTTTGAAGCTGATTATAACTGAACCGAGAAAGGAGACTTTAATTTTGCCTTCCAACTTTAGACACCTATAGAGAATGGCAGTGCAAAATTTCAATAATAAGGCAAAAGAAATGTCGAAAATAAACTGGAGTATCGTTGAACAATTGAATTTTCTACGAGAGAATATTAATACCTTGGAATTATAAAACTTTCGCCAAGTCCAGTCCTTAAAGCAAGAATTCTTATATGGTTGCTAAGTTCAGGATCTTGTTCTTCAAAATAGCTGAAGCACCAGATATCTTTTATGCAATGAAATTTTTATTGGAAAGAAGTTGGAATGAGTTCACCATGCAAAGATAGAACGCTTATAATGCCCATAAATTTTGTTAACACTGTAATGAATTGTATCAAGCTATGTTTTGATAGAATAGCTTATCTATTCAATATTTATTAAAGTATCCTTTGCACGGTAGTTGATACCTCATTAAGCCGATACTCAGTGTGCCAGAAGATTTGAAGTCTCCAATGAATTCAAGACTTAAACAAACAAAAATCTATCGAATAAGAAGCTGTTGAGTATTCTTTCGTGAAAACTCGATAAAATGGTGTGCTTCTTTAGTTAGTGCTACCCTAATGCGACCCCTCCTGAGGTAAACCTTGCATACAATTTACGCTATGTAGCGTAAAGTCATCATTTGAAATAATGGAAATAAGAGACGCCGCAGAAACAAAAAGGATTAAGATTCTGTAGTTTTTAGGATTAGTACCACCTTTATCTCGAAGTTTCTAGAGCGTAAAACGAAAACTAATACTTAGTGGGAAAAGGAGGAATTAAGTTTCTGGGTTAAATTCAGTAAAAGTAGTGAAATAAAGAAAGTAAAAAAGAGACGTCATACAACCAGACACAGCTGCCATAGCTAAAGCTGAGAGCTCCAACTAATGATATTAGAGGTTATGTTGGATGTTTTGGTACATGTCAATCTTATTTTCGAATTATCAACCAGATTGTTCTAATTTAGACAGCTGCACAATTTCTAATAATTATGCATCTGTGCAAAGGTGAATGTGTATCTTCTATAATAGTAATTTGAAAGATATCCAAGGACCAGTATTTTCATCGCTAATATGTGCCTGGTAATAGAATATACTCGAAAAATTGATGCTTATTGTTCAGAAATCAAGTAATCTTCAATATTTCTGGTAATTAAGCATTAAGAGACAAATAAAGAGAGTTATGTTAATTTGAGTAGATCACTATTACCAATGGCATTTGTGTACCCAGTCCTAAAATTCATTTGTGTTAACCTTATCGGTAGTTTAATAAAACAAGCTACAAGATTGGTATTCCGAAAAAGAATGACATAATGTGATTCTGAATAAATAACTATTTTAATGACACTATTCTAAGAAAGAGGCCAAACTTATTAAAGAGATGCTATAATTGATAATAATAAGGGATTGCGTAGCAGACAAAAACAAACACTATTACAGTGTCTGAATTGTTACTAGAGTTCTCCATCTGCTTGTTGAGCAAGCAACCACGAGAGAGAAATAGGCTTAAAAAGTTACTTCTTAGGAATCCATGATCGAATATATATGATACAAATTTGTTAGACTTCGAAAAATGTACAGCGTCCGGTCTGAAAACCCCTTTATGCATGTCACCAAATTTTTGAGATCCATTTTTAATTTGCGCGAGAACTTTGGTGGTTCGATGTAAACAAACCAATGATTAACAGTAAACAGTGGTAGTAACTACATTCTATACACTGAGCAAATTCCTTTCGTTGCTCGCAAAACGTAACAGACCTGTATATTCTGTGTGAAGCAATGTCATCGAACTCAGGTGCCAGAAGGGATAGATTTCTAGCCAACTGATCTGCTTTACAGGAGCTGCAAACTAATATTGAGCGCAATGCTGCTCGAGAAATAGTCAAAGGTGTCAAAGGTCCAATTTGAATCGAGTGTCAGGATGAAAAAGAATTCCTTTAGGTCCAATGGTTCGTTTGGTGAGAATTCTAGAATGACTTTCACGGCATCTTCTGAGCGGATGGAACTGACTACCGGCCATCCTGCAGAATTTAAGGACATTTACTTTACCACTGCTCGTATTTAGATCAT
>PPOJ03000096.1:0-12005 GCA_003708845.3 Sungouiozyma intestinalis | reverse complement strand
TTCTTCTAGCCGGTTTCGGTAGAAAGGGTAAGGCCAAGGGTGATATCCCAGGTGTCAGATTCAAGGTCGTCAAGGTCTCTGGTGTCTCGTTGTTAGCCTTGTGGAAGGAAAAGAAGGAAAAGCCAAGATCTTAATTGGATTCCTACCAGTCGCACCTTTACCATTTGCATATGGTTTCTCAACTCGTGAACCCAAATTTCTATATACATGCAAGTTCTCAAACCAATAAAACAATCTAGAATAAGCATAACTTTATATATGATCTAATTGGTTGTTATATATATGTTATATGCCTTTGAAATCGTATACATTAAGACATCATTGTTGCTGGCAAAGAACGGGCCGTCCAGCGGGATTGGCTCCACTGTTTTGAAAGAACGATCCCCCTTGGTCAATCGAAACTCATTCATTTCTTCTTGTTCTTAGCCAACCTAGACGAAAGTCGTTTGTAAAGTTCACTATTATTCAGCGTAGATCCTACACCAACGGTTCTAGCAGTACCATTGGTAGGGATCACACTGCTCACTGGAGCGTATTTATAATCTGTGGTGGTTTGAGCCGGTGCAGCAGCCCTGTTTCTTCTAGCCGCAGCTTGTTCGTACAAAGTTTGGGCAGACGAGCCTCTGTTGGTCGAACCCGAATCGCTAGCACCTATCTTCTTCTTCCGCCTGTTGATTCCTGAATCGAGCGTGGTCTTCTTCCTTAATTTCTCAGAATCGAACTCTAATTTCGTTATTCTCTTATCTCTGTAGTTGTCCGAGGCACCGATGATGGGCCTGGTCCACTCGGCAATTAACCTGTCCGCAATTCTAGCTAGCTGTGGTTCCACATGCTTGGATTTGGTGTAAAAAATCATAACTCTGCCCAACCCACTTTCCTTCAAATGCTCTGTCTTCACTGGTAAATCACGGATAGCGTTGAATAAAAGCTTCTGTATTTCAAAAGATGGCAAAGATCCATCTGGCAAGGGTTCCAGCCAGATCCGCACGCTTTGTAGAAGGTTATTATCCAGAATAGTGTCCGCCAAGTTAGCCTTGGATAACGTTTCGGCAACTTTTGGTAGCAATCTCACCTTCTGAATAGCAGCCAAGGATTTATCACCGGTCTCTATCCTCTTATTCAAAGTCTCGATATCCATTTGTGCCGCTATATTCATTTCGTCCTTCAACCTCAGGATTTTTTCATCCAAGTATTGTTCTAAATCGTCCTCGTCCCTTCTTGACCTCTTCACTTTGGGCTTCTTCAAGAGAGCATCCAGTTTAGCCTCTAATTCCTGACGTTTCGTCATCGGATTCTCTTCTGCTCGCCAGTTCTTGACGGTATCATCGTTACCGTCGGACTCATCGTCTGAAGATATACGCTTCCTTTTCCTCTCCTGAAGTTGTCCAGATGGCTCGTCAGCGTGTCCAGAGGGCTCCTTATCGTTGCTAGTGCCGCTGACAGGTTCAGTGACTGACCCGTCTGCAGCAGTACCGGCTTCCGCATTCTGCTCTCCCACCACACTTGGCTCTACACTCTGCTCTGCACTTTGGCCCGCGCCTTGCTCTTCCTCGGCACCCACACCGTTGATAGCGTTCACTGCCTGAGTTGCCAAATCCATTGCCTCGTCACTACGCTCAACAGCACCGTCCATCGTCGCCGCTTTATCCCACTTTCACCCACTGTAACCGTCCTGAGAACATCCATTTGCACTCTGGAAGCTTTTACATCAAATACTCTAGCACTTGCTACGAAATGCCTTTTTTCAACTTCGGAATCCAAAGGACAAATTTGAGTCCAACGCCATTATCACAGTAAGAACAGTGTTTTGGAGCGTTGTTTGAAGGCTATTCTACGGGGTTGTGTGCTCAATTGACTAGTGGGACGAACACACAAGACAGTTGTATATTTATATATCATATTTTTGGCTGAAATGTTTGGATTACCGGGACAAGAAACCAGCGAGGATGAGAAAAGACTACACCAGGAAGAATCGAACAGAGTGGTGAGAAATGCTGCGATTGGTGCTGCCGTCCTGTGGGTGGCTCCTATTGTTTGGCATTTTGTCAAGAAGCAATGGAAATAAGTTCCTGTTTTCTTTGCCACTGTTGAAGTGTGTAAGTAGTTGATTAATATACGTATATATACATGACATGTAGATAATGAAAATTCCAAGGCGGAATTGTTTCACTTCAGCTTTTACGACTTTGTCATGTTGTCCAGTGATGCATGGTCTTTCTCCAGGATGTTGTTTAAATAGCAGATCCCCCGTTGTTGGTTCGAAAGAATGTGTACGATTTTATCCATTTTAGGGTCGACGATATCGTCCACTTGAGGGTTGTCCGTCTTGCTAGAGTCGCCTCCGTTTTCGTTGATCAATACCAAGGTGCTGTCTAGTTGTTCGGAGATTGTCTTTGCGCGCTCTTTCAACACGGTCAGTCTGGCCCAAAGCTCATTGGTCTTACCAAGCCCTGCAGGGTCCTCTGTTTTTTTCAAAAGATCCTGGAATTGGTTCCACATTTTCTCCTCATTTATTGACAGCGGCATACCTTTGTTCTTTAAGATGGCCAATTGGGAACTTAGTTTAAGGATCCTCCTCTCGATCTCTGTGTTTTTTGTGGTGACTTTCAAGATCCGAGCTGCAGTGTCTAGCTCATGTCGTTGCTGTAGCTCCGTATTCTTCTCTAACATAGTCCTCAAGATAGTCCTGATCTGTGCCACGTTCTCTGTTTGGATTTGATGTCGTTGGTTCAATTGTTCAAAACCTAGTAATTGTATTGGGATGACGTTCCCCGTCTTGGGCTTCTCCTCTATGGCTTTATCCCATTCTTCTTGACTCACGTTAGCCGGCTTGTGGTACAACATGGCCTCAGTTTCGTTGGCCTTATTGTAGACAAAAGTTCTTAATTTTGATTTGTAAGAAGTCGGATCCCACGACTCTTTGCATTTCATCACTTGCTCCTGTATCTGCTGAGGGTACTGTGCTGACTGTTGCTGTTGTAACATGTGAACTGGGTTTGTCGAATTGTTGTTATTCTGACTAGGTAAGTTCAGCGCACTAGGCTGGTTTGTAGTGGAGTTCTGGTTCTGAGACCATGCGAATGAGGGCTGCGTGCTGTTAAGCCCCATCCCGGTCTGTGCCGGTTGTGACGCTGGTGGTTTACCAAACAACCCTGTGCCCGTGGACGAGTTTTGTTGATTAGAACCGAATAGACTTGTACCAGTGGTCGAGTTCTGCTGGTTTGATCCAAATAGCCCTGTACCAGTGGACGAGTTCTGCTGGTTTGATCCAAATAGCCCTGTACCAGTGGACGAGTTCTGCTGGTTTGATCCAAATAGCCCTGTACCAGTGGACGAGTTCTGCTGGTTTGATCCAAATAGCCCTGTACCAGTGGACGAGTTCTGCTGGTTTGATCCAAATAGCCCTGTACCAGTGGACGAGTTCTGCTGGTTGGAACCAAATAAACCTGTACCCGCCGGCCTAGTTTGCTGATTCGATCCAAACAAGCTCCCGGAGCCACCAGCCGGTTGGCTTGCCCCCAAGAGACTAGTACCAGTCTGTGGTTTCGCACCAAACAACCCACCGCCTGTAGCCGGTTGTGCATTGTTCCCGAACAATCCTCCACCAGCCGGTTGTTGCTGGTTATTGGCATTTGCTTGCTGGTTTGATCCAAACAACCCACCGCCTGTAGCCGGCTGTGCACTGTTTCCAAACAAACCTCCAGTTTTGTTCTGAGCTCCAAACAGCCCGCCACCCGAAGCCATTGGCGCAGCTCCTTGACCTGTTCCAGATCCACCAGCTGAGTTTGCATTGTTCCCAAAGAGAGAGCCCTGCGTCGTGGCAGGTTTATTACCAAACAACGAGTTTCCTTGTGGTTGTGCCTGCTGCCCAAACAGTCCCGTCGTCGCGGCCCCAGTGCCTGTATTCGTACCACCAAAAGTGAAGGAGCTATTCCCACCACTGTTGTTCGTCTGAAACATCCTTCTTGCTCCTTTCCACAGGTATAAAGTCTCTAACGAGCTGTCCCATCTATGTGGTGGTGACAATGGATCTGCGAAGTGCCTAATGAACTTTTCACTGGGAACACGATTTTCCACAGAAGCAAGCCCTATGTCACGTGTTAGAGATAGGTATGCACGTGATGTCAATTTGCACGTGATACACTGGCACGTGACAACTTTATGCACGTGATCGACAATTTGCACGTGATTAATAATAACACGTGACGCCAAATTGCACGTGGTCATCACAGTCACGTGATATCAGATTACACGTGATCATGGCCATCACGTGACACTACTGACGCGTCGCTGTGGGGCTTTGTAAGTTGTAGGTCTCTGGTGCTTGGACAAAGCATGAGGGAGGCTTCATATGGGCAAGTACCACACCCCTCGCATCAGTTTCAGCCATTGGCCGAGCCACACCACGCCCGACGGTGTCTCCGCGCGCTCCGCGTGTAAGCGATGCCTTGCAACGCGTCAATTGCTATTTGAAAGATCTACTAACTATATAGCACGAAACGCAGTGCACACCAGCGATATTCGCTCCGGTCTACCCAGTTTGAAGGCATTGAATCGTGACCAGTGTTAAACCACGCCATGCCTGACCCTCGTATAGTGACAAAGTCTGTTTTCGACTACGGAAACAAGACATTGGTGTCCCTAGCGTCCAACAACAACCATCTGTGTGTAGCGAACAAGAGTGGGTTGACCAAAGTGTTTGCGACCAACACGCCTCAGGAAGAGCCCGAGATTATTGACATAAAAGGTGACCTGAGCTCTATCAGGTGTGATACAGACGAGACGTTTATTCTGACTTGTATAGAGGGCGATGCTTACCGCTATAATTTTATCGACTACCAAGAAACTTTATTGGCAAGGTTTAGCCTACCCGTGAGAGATTGCGCTGTGATTCAAGCTGGGAAGCTTGTCGTGTTTGCAGGGGATGATCTAGAGCTGACACTGTTGGACTTGTCGGGGACTACCACTACAAAGACAGTGCTGCCTGTGCAAGAGCAAGTAAGGAACTGTTCCTTCAGTCCACAGACGAGTATGTTGGCTGTGTCATTCATCAATGGAGACGTACATTTCTACTCTTTGGGGTCATCGAAACCGAATAAAGTGAAGGAACTAAAGGGTGTTTCAGCAAAAGTTAGGTACCAGGACAACTTACCGCAGGACTCTAGACCAAATGACACCTTGAATAAAATCTTGAGCGACGATGACGAGCTGGATACTCAAGTGGATGGGGATCCCGGTTTTGCAGAGCCCAATCGAATTTGTACAAGGCCTGCATGGCACCCCTCGGGTCTTTATTTTGCGTTGCCTGGCACAGACACCGGCGTCAGAATATTCGAATTGAAGACTTATACTGTGTTAAAGGAATTGGAATCACCATTTGATAAGTCATCCAAACTTATCGACGTGCAGATCGAGCCTAATTTTGGGAACTTGGTTGCCGCCATAGATTTAGATAACGGACTTGTTGTCTGGGACTGGCATTCACAACAAGTAGTATACAAACATGCTTGCAAACTCGATGTCACCAACATGGTTTGGAAATTGCATCAGGATAACCAAACTCTGGATCTAATCATGGGGACATGGTCTGGTGAGATTATCACCATTCAAAACATTGCGCAAAACGCTAAAGAACATGGCGGTAATAAACATTCAAGTCATACGAAGAAAAATGCCAGCAACCCATTGTTTGAAGACGAAGAGTCCCTACCAAGAGATAGTGCCATTGATGGGGTGGATGGGGACACTAATGGTGCCACCGAAGATTTTTTTGCAGAGAATAAAGAACAGGATGGTAACAATAAAAGGAAGTTATTCTACGATGACGACGACGATGACGACGATGATCACGACGGCAACGGTGACGGGTTTATAGAAGATGACGATGGTGCTGGCTATGTAGTAGAGAAACCCAACGCCGTAGCGAGGGATTACCATAGAAGTGCACACCAAAGGCACAACAAGTCTAGAAAATTCGAAAGGACAATGACGAATTTCAAATATAAACCTTTTGCTCCTGGTGGGACCCCATTTGCCAACAGCGAAAGAAGGTATCTTACCATGAACGGCACAGGCTATGTCTCTACTGTGCAAAACAGCGAACATTACAGTATAACAGTGTCATTCTTCGATATCGGTAGTTTTAGTGAATACCATTTTGAAGATCTGTTTGGATATGATGTTGCATTCTTAAACAGCTCGGGAGCACTGTTTGCTCAATCAAAGACTGGTCAGTTGCAATATAGGCCTCATAATTCATTGTACTCAAATTGGTTTAAGACGATACCACTAAATTCTGGAGAAAAAATCATAGCTGTAACCTCCACGTCCAAATGTGTGGTAGTTGGTACCTCCTTTGGGTACGTGAGAATTTTCAATGAATTTGGGGTGCCACTTAGCGTTCAAAAGATGTCGCCCGTCGTGGCATTGACAGCACAGGAGTATAGAATATTCATCATCCACTATTCTCCACACCAGGGAATCGCATACTCTTTGTTCGAAGAGACGCCCAGGGGATCTAAATTTTATCAAAGAGAAGCTCCTTTACCCGTGAGTCTTCCCTCATCACTGGCCAATATGCAAGGCTCTGTGGACGCAGATCCCGAATTCGCTTCTTTTAACCCGTTAGGCCTGAAGAGTCTCTTCTTTTCAGACATGGGGGACCCTTGCGTATATGGTATCGATGACGTGTTGCTGGTGCTGACCAAATGGAGATCCATGAACGAGTGCCGGTGGATTCCTGTCCTTGATAGCGGGATGGAGCTTTGGAAAATGTCCGGCGGGAAACCTAAGAACGACGTCCATGTCTGGCCCTTGGACCTGTCCTATCAGACCTTGACCTGCATACTAGTGAAAGGTAAGCATATGTGGCCCGAGTTCCCACTTCCCTTGCCATCAGAGATAGAATTGCGGATTCCAATACTAGTGAAATCTCAATTACTGGAAAACCAAAAGGAGAATGTAGAGCCACACACGGATGACGAAGAGGACGGTCAAGAAGATGACGGAGCAAAGGACTCCAAGGCACTGAAAGAGATCGAGGTTCCTGCTAATCTGGCCGCAGAGGAAGAATTAATAAGATCTAAAGTCCTTTCCACACTGCTGAAGGATACCATCGACAACGAGGGTGAGATATACGGTAACGAGAACGAACTACTAACTTCATTGAATGGCGTTTACGACAAAGCTATACTGCGTCTATTTGCGTCTGCGTGTTCAGACGCAAACTCAGAGAAAGCATTGTCACTGGCGGCAGAGTTAAAACAAGATAGAGCACTGACCGCTGCAGCAAAAATCTCAGAAAGGGCCGAAATGTTAGCACTAATGAAGTCCATCAACGACTTGAGAGAGGCCAGGTTTGAACAACAGATGAACAAGTTGTAAACCCAGTTGTCACTGGCAAATGGCAAATGGCACTGGCACTGGCTCACTCACGTGCAAAGTGACTTTCACACGGCGTGAAAAATTTCAGAAGTGAAAAAACGATGAGATGAGCTTTCATTTCATGGCATCTACATAGTTGGTACGTACGATAGTTTTGGTGTGTTGAGCCATTGAGAGTTGCAAATCAACGGAGACAATCAGGTTTTAGTACTGCAGAGTGGTCTGGTTTGAAATGGCGAAAAAAGTTACGGATACACATGGAAAGCGGAAGAGAACGAGAGACGAGAGCGAGCGTCCTGGTGCAGTTGTTGATGAGGATATAACGGATCCTTCCTCTGATGAGGGCTCTGAGGATGGCGAGTCGGATGATTCTGTGATGGATGATGAAGCTTCTGACTCTGAGCAAGAAGACGAGACGGAGAACCCAGCTGATAAGAGAAGAAGGCTAGCGAAACAATATCTGGAGAATTTGAAAATGGAGAGTCGCGATATCGATGTTACATCTGGGGATGCCGAAGCTGGGGCTGTGAATGAGGTGGACGATTACAACAATTTCGATGCTGGGGATTTAGACAAGGATATTATTGCCACTAGGCTGAAACAGGACGTCGCAGAACAACAAGGTAGAGTGTACAGATTCATTGCGGATAACCTGTTAATCACTGAGGCTACCAAGACGTTTACCAGGGTTGGCGAGAAGAACTTGACCGGGTTGAGTTGCTACCAATCGGAAGTGAACAAATTCAACGCAGGGCAAGGCCAATTCGCTAAGAAACCGCAGGACAAGTACTTTGCATACACAGTCAGTAAAGACCTACAATTAACGAAATACGATATCAGCGAGTTCAGTAAGAGACCTAGAAAGATGAAGTATGTGAAAGGTGGTTCCAGCCACAGACCGACCAGCAAGCACGAGATCGACAACGTTTCGGAAGGTCATTACGAAGATCTGCTCACTGTAGCGGCCTCTCCGGACGGGAAGTACGTTGTTACCGGTGGTAGGGACCGAAAGTTGATTGTGTGGAGCACAGAGTCCCTGGCACCAATCAAGGTTATACCGACCAAGGACCGCCGTGGACAGGTGCTGTCCTTGACGTTTAGAAGAGGATCAGATCAATTGTATGCGGCATGTGCCGATTACAAGATCCGTACTTACTCGATTAACCAATTCGCACAACTAGAAGTCCTATACGGCCATCATGACGTAGTCGCTGACGTGTCTGCGTTGAGTATGGAACGTTGTGTCACCGTCGGGTCTCGTGATAGGACAGCAATGTTGTGGAAGATTCCTGATGAGACAAGATTGACTTTCAGAGGTGGTGATGACCCGGAGAGGCTGTTAAAGCAATGGTTGAAGGCAAATGCCACAGAGTCGGTGGACGGTGAGCTTACTTACCCAGACCCAGAGACCGCCCCAATATTCCATACCGAGGGAAGCATCGATGTCGTATCAATGATTGACGATTCTCATTTTGTCACTGGGTCTGACAATGGGAATTTGTCCCTGTGGTCGACTTCAAAGAAGAAACCGTTATTTATTAGAAGAGAAGCACACGGGTTAATGCCAGAACCTTGCCCCATTGATATTAGTGGTGAAGAGAACGTCAACGTGCAAAAGAAACAATTACAAAATGGTAAACTTGCTCACCCATACTGGATCACTGCAGTGTATGCTATACCTTATTCTAATGTGTTTATCTCAGGGTCATGGGACGGTACTCTAAGGGTCTGGAAATTAGAAGAGACATTGAGAGAATTCTCGCTTCTTGGAGAGTTACCCAATTGTCCCGGTGTTGTGAACAAGATCCAAGTTGTAGAGAGCGGGAAACACGGCAGAGAGACCTTCCGTATACTAGCGATCGTGGCCAAAGAGCATCGGTTCGGGAGATGGGCCAAAAAATATAACAAGCATAGAAACGGTATTTACTCTGCAGTCATCGAGCAAGTACGTTCGTGAGTTATACCGACTGCATATAATCATCATTCTGAATATTTACAAAGCTAATTTGTTAGACGTACTAAACATTTCTTGGCATGGTTGCTGACTTAGAAGCCAAAATGAAGAAAAAATAAAAACGAATGCCACTTCGAGAGAGCTCTAGAACAGCCCTTTGCATTTTTATAACACTGGCGTCGATACTCACAAATTCGGTGGTATCTCTATCTTCCATCGATTGCACAATTTCTATATAACTAAGTACACTTTGACTATAGAAACGATTTACTTGTATTGATAGAAATGATTGTCTCGGTCAACTTGTTGCCAGCAATGCTAGAATAACCTTTGAAAATGCGAATATTAAGATAACTAACTACCTAACTCATTAAATAAATGGATGCTAAATTAATTGATGCCCCTTGGAACCTCTTTTTTATCAAGAGTGTCTAACTCTGTGGTTCCACTTTCTCTGTATTCCTCTGTATCGAGCTCGACAGCGTCGTGGTGGTGTCGTCGCCCTGCTGTCCATCGTTGCGGTTGTCCATGTGCAAGTTGTCGGTGTCAACCCCCCATTCGTAGTAATCTCTTCTCACTTCTACGTAATCGTATGCAAACTCACCGATCTGGTCCTCGTCCAAACCGCGAGCCTCGGCCTCCTCAGAGACCCTCAGTTGCATCCCGGGGATATGTTCTAAGACCAAACAGATCAGCGCCGTGACGACAGTACAGTATCCTGCCACGGCACAGATGTAAGCGAATTGTTTGTACAGTTGTCTGTAGTTATGGGTAAGCCATCCGCCGCGGTGTTTTGTCGAGCCGTCCATCCCGATGACCCAGTCTGCCGCGAACAGAGCATTGAATAAGAGCCCGACGATCCCTGCGACACCGTGCTCTGCGAGCAAATCGAGAGAGTCGTCCACTTTCAAGTAGTACTTGATCTTAGTCGAGAAGTTACACACCACGCCCGCGACGATCCCTTGGATCAACGAGGCATACAATGTGATACAGCCACTCGAGGGCGTGGCGGCAACGAGACCACAAATGATCCCCGAACAGAGACCCACCGTGGACCATTTCTTCTCCAAACGGTAATCGAGCATACACCAGGTCATCCCTGCGGTGACGGCGCTGATATTGGTGTTGAAGAACGCATACGCGGACCTAAGGTTCGGCGACAGCGTCGACGCACCGTTAAACAGCAACCAGCCAAACCACAGGATCGAGGTCCCCAAAGTGACCATCGACACGTTGTGTGGCCGGAAATTGATCAGCAGGCTCTCCTTCCTGCGGCCCAGGAAGAACGAGTAGACAAACCCGCCAACGGCACTCAGAATCTCCAAGAACCCGCCAGCCCAGTCCAAGACCCCCCATTGGTACGCCCATCCACCGGGCGCCCACACCCAGTAACACACGGGACAATACACCAACGTCGCAAACACGAACAAGAAAACCATATGAGGGAACAACTTCCCACGCTCTGCTGTCGCACCAGAGATAATACTCAGCGTGACACACATGAACATCATCTGGAACGCCGCGAACGCAATCTCCGGGTACACATCCTCGGGACTCTTATGACCGTACACGTCTCTAAACCCGAACGAGTTCAAGTCCCCAATGAACTTGTTGTTCTTCGCGCTCTTCGAGAACGCTAGCGAATAACCCCAGAAGTACCATTGCAACATCCCTACAAGCGTAGCCATCAGCACAGCCCAAATCAGCGACAAAGCACTCTTCCGCCGTGCTAAACCACTATACAGAAAACCCAAACCTGGCACCATGAAAAACACCAACGCGGCACCGAGAAGCATGAACGCTATAGTCGCACCATCGTCTTGTTCCGTCCATACGTATCCATCGCCTCTCATTGCTTTAACGATACAGATCCTGGTCTTTCGGACCTTGAACAAACGGCCTACAGGCCTCCGGGCACGCAGTATCGACCATCGTTGTTATATATGACTCGTTTGCTCGAAAGATTTAAGCATTGGGCTTCCATTGCAGATCCTTCTCATCGATAACGGGCCTGTTTTGCGTTGTCCGTTTAGAGAGGCTCTTATCGCGCGAGGCGACAAAACCGGATGGGCAAAGGGCCGATCGGCCAATCGCAGCGGAGATCGGTTGCACGTGTGCGTGCGTATCTGCACGTGGTGCGACGCCGGGCCAGGCACCGGTGTCGAGCACGTGAGATGCACGTGATGGGAAGCACTGCACGTGATTTGCAAACGCACGTGGCAGGGGCTACGTGCAGTTAGGGTCCAGTGTATGCCATGGTTCCACACGGCGAGGTGGCCCAATCGATGCCGGACGCACAGGGGTATAGGATCTGAAGATCACGCGATCGTACGCAAGATGAGCAACCGCCCGGTTACAAGCCTGACCGCCTGTCTATGAGCATTACTGGGCCAGTAACGTTGGGCGAGCATCCGCCAGGTGACGCGCCACGTGACGCGCCACGTGACTAGCCAAAACTAACATCGTTCACATGCTCTGTCGTCCTGGAGCCTTGCCCTCCAGTATACTTCAAGCACCACCAGTATGACTCAAAGAATCGCCGTTAAATGTTTGAACACATGCATTGGGACCGTAATACATACACAGGTATATATGTTCGATGCTCATAATTACTTCTTGAATTGTTTGTCAAAGTCGACCAAAGTGAATCTGTAACGGACGTCACCTT
>PPOJ03000095.1:0-12081 GCA_003708845.3 Sungouiozyma intestinalis | reverse complement strand
ATTTTCTTGTCAGAGGCTTTCAAAAGCGCATACCCGGCAGAGGTTTCCGTTAAAACGTAAGACATACTGGTTCTATCGTATCTGGCTTTGCGTTAAAACAGGGTACGTCGCACAAAATGGTTACGTTCTAGTAAAGTCAATTAGCAATGAGAGCTCATCGATTTTTTAATTGAAATTTTTTTCTTCCACTAAAATCGATATTTTTTTGGTGATGAGACGGTCCATGTCTCACCTCGAAGAGACCTGCTAAGTAGGAGCTCGAAGCTCAGTTGGTATTAATACACAGTTAAGATCTTTGACTTATACAATGAATAACAAATATAATATCGAAAGTTGATTTTAGATTATATAACTTAGTAGAAAGTAGATGGTCTCTTGTAGGAGTAAGTCTTGGTAGCCTTTTGGACTCTGTGAGGCAATGGGAATTTCAAGTCCTTGGTCAAGAATTGTTTAACGTAAGGTCTCTTGACGTCGACGGTCTTTTCGATTTCAGCGACTTTCAAGATGTGGATGGATCTAAATCTAGCTCTGTGTCTAGCAGCCATGTCTTGGTATAAAGTGCCGACGGCAGCGACTCTGGTGACGTCTCTGACTTCCTTGTACATGTTGTGGGTACCGGATCTGGAGTCGTATCTGACCCAGACACCGAAGTTCTTGACCTTGGTTGGGTGCTTTTCGAAGATTTGGTTCACGGACACAACTTCACCAGAGGCCTTCTTGACCTTGTGCAATTTTTGCAAGAAGTACCAGTAACGAGACTTGGCAACGACTTCGTTTGGAGCAAAAATTCTCATTCTGAATAACTTTGGTTCTGGAACGGACTCGGTGGGTAAACGACGACCAATGACTTGGTATTCTCTTAAGTTAGCCACTGTAGTGAAAACGGAGGGCACAACGGAAACCTTTTGTTCATAGCGAACAGATTATCCTTGGCACAATATCATTGTTAGTAAAAACACTCTCTTTTTTGCAAACGCTATTAACGGGGACCCAGTTTCAACTTCTCCACTGGCGTCCACTACGACAACTTTGTAAAGGTACATACTCTTTTCTTCTTGGTGGTTTGATCGAGGAACTTAAACAGGGACTAGAGCTACAGCCAACAAATAAGTAAATTGTGCAAACCACCTCTTCACAAATGACCTCTCACACCCAGTCGACGAAAGAGTATGGTGTTTGAAAGTTTCACCAGCGCATTGGCGATGATCTCCCAGGTCTCAGAATAGTTGGGCTTTAGTGCGTCGCTGGCACCAAAAGGGGAAATTACAGCGCGCACGCGAAAAGGAAGCGAAGCAACAAACAGAATTTTGCTCGCTCTCAAAACAACAACAACAACTACAATATGTACGGATGTAAAAGAAAGAAAAAAACGGAAATAGTCAAAAACAGTCTCCTTCCACAAAAATAAGAGACCAAAGATAGGAGTCCCCTGAAGAGTCGTCTTAGAACCGTTATATAGAATAGAGTATGTACAAGTGTTGTCTGTGACGAGAGCAAGAGTTAGGAGCTTGGCGGGTGGGCCTCGTTCATTTTCTGCTTGTACTGATCTCTCTTGTAGTCCGAGACCCTCTTCTCCTTGAAGTAGCTGATCCAGGACTGAGCACAGTTCTCGTCGAACTTCTTGATCTGCGAGGAACACGAGGCCTTGACCGCGTTCTGCACGCTGGGGTCCTTCGCGTTGATGACGTTAATCGAGTCTAAGCAAGCGAAGTACTCGTCCCTTGCCTCCCAGCAAAGGGTCCGTTGCGACCGCGTGTTGCTGACCTTCTTCTCCGTAGACCACCACATTCTTGAGAGACTCTTGCGCGCCGGGCTTGTTATGTCACTTTGTTAGCCGTCCTGCTATAAGCGTCCTGCTTATAGCAGGACGCCACCTGCAACAACAATCAACAATGGAGAAGAGACCGATAACAAGCAATCCGTCCAATTCAACAAAAAAATTAAGTGACAAGACCCTCCGTTGATGCAACAACGGCAGCAGCAAGACTGCAAGAGAAAATTGTTGAATAAGCGCGATTTGTGAAAAACAATCAAGAGGACAATGAGTATATATACCGTCGCAGACGCCGAAGGTAGCTGCCAACTCTCGAAGAAAGAGACCATCAGCAGTAAGGTCTCGTCATGTCGTTCCAAACCAGTGTAGAAGTGGGCAAGCCTGCTAACAAGCATGAGACCGCACCTCGGAGAAACGTTAAGGTGAAAGGTGGTGTCATGATTCGCCCCGACGGGATGTCGTGCTCCACCGTGTACGAGTTTATGATGGAGATCATCAGCAAGCGTGGTAACAAGAAGGCCATGGGTTGGAGAGAAGTCGTGGAGATCCATGAGGAGACCAAGATCGTCAACAAACGTGTTGAGGGGAAGGAAGTCCCTGTGGAGAAGCTATGGCAGTATTTTGAGTTGTCGCCTTACAAGTACAACACTTACAACGAGTTGTCGAAGATCATGCATAATCTTGGCAATGGGTTGAAAAAACTGGGTATGCAGAGTGGTACCGAGACGGACAAATTGCATCTTTATGCGTCTACGGGACCCAAGTGGATGAAAATGTTTTTATGTGCGCAGTCCCAGGCCATTCCCGTGGTGACAGCGTATGACACGCTGGGTGAAAATGGGTTAATCCACTCGATGGTGCAGACGCAGACAAAGGCTATGTTTACAGATAATGCATTGTTGCCTAAATTGATCAAGCCCGTCCAGGAGGCCAAGGATTTGAAAATCTTGGTGCACGGGGACGATTTGGATCCAAACGATAAGAGACAGAACGGCAAGATTTATCAAAATGCTAAAGTGGCCTTGGATAAGTTAAAGGAGTTGAGACCGGATTTAACGATTATTAGTTTCAATGAGTTGTACAAATTGGGTAAAGCCAACAAGTCGGAGATCGATCCTCATCCACCAAAACCCGAGGATGTCGCTTGTATTATGTACACTTCCGGCTCCACGGGTGAACCTAAGGGTGTTGTCTTGACTCATGGTAATATTGTAGCTGCCGTGGGTGGTATTTGTTACAATGTCTTGGGCCATGTCGGTCCCCAGGATAGAGTCATTGCATTTTTGCCATTAGCTCATATTTTTGAACTACTGTTTGAATTGGCAAACTTCTATTGGGGGTCCACGTTGGGTTACGCCGGGGTGAAGACCTTGTCGAACGCGTCCGTACGTAAATGTAACGGTGATATGGTAGAATTTAAACCAACGATCATGGTTGGTGTCACCGCAGTATGGGAAGCTATAAAGAAAGGTATATTACAACAAGTGAAAAACCAGCCTGGCTATAAGCAAAAAATCTTCTGGGCCGCATACAACGCTAAGAACAACAACATACCAGGTGGTAACATGTTGGCTAATATGATTTTCAAGAAAGTTAAAGAAGCCACAGGTGGTTGTCTGAGATTAATGTTGAATGGTGGATCCCCCATCAGTGCCGAGGCTCAGACGTTTTTAACCAATCTTCTATGCCCCATGCTGATCGGTTACGGACTTACTGAGACCACGGCCTCCTGTTGTGTCCTGGAAGTGGAACATTACGAAGTCGGTGTCGCTGGTGCTTTAACAGGTTCAGTGACGGTGAAATTAGTCGACGTGGAAGACCTAAACTACTTCGCCAAGAACAACCAAGGTGAAATCTGGATTAAAGGACCAACTGTCCTAAAGGAGTACTACAAAAACGACAAGGAAACCAAGAGCGCATTGACCGAGGACGGCTGGTTCAAGACAGGTGATATCGGGCAATGGCAACCAAATGGCCATTTGAAAATTATTGACAGAAAGAAGAATCTGATTAAGACTCAAAATGGTGAGTATATTGCATTAGAAAAATTGGAATCTGTTTACAGATCGAATCAGTACGTCGCAAACATATGTGTGTACGCTGATGAGACTAAAGTCAAACCCGTAGGGATCATTGTGCCACAATTGCCAGCATTGTCGAAGTTGGCAATAAGCATGAATATTATGAAGAAAGGCGACGACGTCGCTCAATTTTTGCATAACAAGAAATTGAAGGAAGCCGCTTGGAACGACATCATCAAGACAGGTAAATCTCAAGGCCTTAACGGTATAGAACTCCTACAAGGTATTGTCTTCTTCGATGACGAGTGGACCCCAGAGAATGGCTTTGTCACCTCTGCCCAAAAATTGAAGAGAAAAGAGATCTTACAAGAAGTACAGAGCGACGTGGATAAGATCTATGCATCTTCTAATTAATTTACCAGATCCTACCTAGCCCCTCCGAGGTCTCATTGTGTACTATTTAATTTTATGTTTCTTTGCAACGTCTAAAATACAACATATTACAAGTAAAAATTTCTCCCGAGTATGAAACTGCATGCTATTACCTATACAAATAGATGAGCGATTAGACGGGATTTTAATTCTATGACTTCAATTAAAACATCAACAGGTGACAAAAAATGAAATAGTTTAAACGTTCTTCCAAGAATAAACCCGTATCTCTCTCAGAATAAAGCCCACGTCCTCTCTAAACTTTACAACCAATTGGCCGTTAACTAATGATGCTGAACCCTAACAAAATAGTATAAACAGCAAATAATAATATCGTAGACGGGCCGATCTCTATAAAGAAAACCTTTGAAACTGAAATCAAACGCATTAACAAAGTTATGGAAGCGAAACCCTCGTTATCACGTTCAGAAATCCAGTCTTCTCTATGAACCATATATAAGCTATGAAACTGGTGAATAACTTTTGAAAAACTCAAAATGCCATTCGAGTAGAATCATAAAACTTATTGGCGAAACCTGAACCACATCTACAAGATTAAAACAACTATCAATACCACTCTCAACCTGCATTTCACAGGAAGAGATGAGAAGATTCAGATATTAGTTTAAGGTTATCAGTTGAAAGCATTTGAAGAAAGGACAACAGACAATTTTCCAGATAAGAAAGATACCGGTACAAACAGAAGAACACTTTTTCAATTGCACCCCTCAATGCTATTTCATGATCAATGGGGGTTTTAAAATAAAAAGAATTACCAAGAATTGAGTATAGGACAGGTAGATGGTAAACCGATGAGCTTCTTGTCTTTATATATAATCGAAAAATTTTCAAGCCAAAAAAAAACTTCAAATGGGCCTTACCAAGTTAGTGTACAATGACATGTAGTTGAAACGAAATAAAACTGGGGTCTCAAATGTAACACGTTGAAATAGTCCAGTATGACCTTATTTACATATTTCTTTAGCTGTAAAATATGAATGAAAAACGTCGTTCCAAGTATCACAAACATCTTGCGCAAATTGTTTATCGTGGGACTGCAGATTCTCTGCATGACATTGATATGTTTCAAAATCTGGCATTTCCCATGGCTTTGGGAGCGGATAGTCCGAATAATGAATGTACTTAGAACCTGCCACCAAATCTTTAATATCATAAGGTAAAAGGTCGCCTTCTTTATCTAAGTTCTTGTAACCAAGTATATCATTAGCAAGCAGATAATGGTGAAATTCGTCCCTAATTGAGCCCGTCAACATCCCGTACCGTCTAAAAGGTAATACCATCACATCTGGCGTGAAAAGTTTCCGTAGTCTCCTAAAGAAATAAAATTGATCATGTACAATCTTCTTCAAATTGTATAATTGGTCACTTATCAAATCCATATCGTAAACACCCTTAGTGGTCAATGCCAAAGGCAGGAATTCATTCACTATTCTATTAAAAAGGTCAGTAGATGGTGTTATTACCATAAAGTGCGAGGCCAATTTGACTTTTGGCTTGGACTTTGATTTAAATTTATACCAGGGGGAAGAAGTTGTCTCACGCAATTCTTGAGCCACATTCCTGGAATTTAAATAAAGACTAGATGGTAAATTTGGTAAATGATTGTAAATCATTTGTCCTCTACGAATTCGACTCAAAATCTTGGGGAGATAGTTTCGTATATTTGTGGAAAATTTAGCATGGTTGGATACTTCAACGTAACTTTTTTCCAAATCGCTATCAGATAGAAACCAATATGTCAGAGGAGCCGCAAATTTAACGTAAGGGGGTAAGAAAAACAGCTCATCCATGTTGTCCCTTAGTCTAGCGTCGTTATCCATGTAAATAATTCTATCAAACTGCGTCTCGTTGAAGACCAATAGTTTAGTAAAACTATTACGCCAAGCGCTAGCATCGCGTTCTTTATCTATACTGTTCACATATTTGACTATCACTTGTTCAGTACTGATATCTTGAATCTTCTCTAAAAGTTTTGTGTTCTCCAAATATATATCTTCATCATCCTTTCTCAATAAATCAGTGGATGCTAGCAACAACAGCTTGGCTTCAGTATCAAATTCATTCTTCAAATCATGGAACATCATTAATGCATTACAAAGATAGTTACGGTCAGCCACGTAACTCACATATGCATATTTACTCCAGTCTATGGGATCCTTACCCTTCTCATCCTTTGTTAGTCTCTCCTTATACAGTTCATCTATTATCGGCTCTGGAATCTGTTTTATATCCAATGGGTCATAAATCTTTTGTAACGTATCTCGCTTGGTTTTGAAGAAATGTCTAAAATAGTTCACCTCTCTGTTCAATTGAGATTCATATATTGCATTGGAAATCCAAAGTACACCGACTGTTATCGAAAGTAGCAATGCGATTATTCGTAATTTTCTAATAGATATAAATACCATATTGGAAAGGCATTTAATATAGAAAGTGAGTGAATTACTTCGAGAAGATGCACAGTGATACACAACCAGCAATGAAAGGTATTGCTAAGTTATTGCCTTAATGACTTCGATCACTTTTGTGTGCTAAACAATGAGTCGTAGTAGTGTTTTCAGGCACTAATTGAAGAAAAAAAAACAAACGCTTGCGATGTCCTTACAAAAGGTATACAATTGCTATATTGCTAATAGTAAAACCAAACAGAACCATACGAAAGTGATACGATATTAGTTGGTTGGGTTTCGTTTATTTATAAGCAGATCAGAAGAAACATATGTTCTCTTGATCGTGGAAGCTGGCGACGCATCACAGTATCATTTTCTGAATGTAATCTCACTACGACAAAGAGGACATGTATTGTTCCCAGACGATCTAAACCATTTGTACAGACAAGTCCCGTGGAACTTGTTGGAACAGGTGGGGCAATTCTTAGTAGGCAGTTTCCTATCTACAGCATGCAATATAGAATAGCAAATAGCACATTCTTCAAAGCCGGAGAATTGTAAATGAACATTCTTAGTAAATAGTTCCAAAGAGTTCAAAACAGAGCCATTCATTGCCGTGATGACATGTTGCGTGGACATAATCCAGCTTTTCCATTTCTGTTCAGATATGCCTACCCTTGAGATCCCTATCACTTGGACATTATTTAATGGATAATTCGAGGGAATTTTAAATGCAATTTCCAACTTTTGATCATCAATGGCATAACTTGCTTTCACTTCATTAGTGATTTTGTTGATACGTATTTTCAAATCATCTTCCTTAGAAGTCAACTCTTCTACTTTCATACTCACTTCATTCAATTCATCTTCGATTAGTTTTGGAGATACAAATTGCGAGGTGAATTTCTCAACTCTTTGTTGCAAAGATCTATCTTTAACGCTCAAAAACCATGTACAAGTTAGAGAGCCAAAAGTGATGAACATTTCATACATGACGTACCCCATAAGCTTTCTACATTCAGTATAGTTGTCCTCTATGTATGGAGCAAAATTTGTTTCATTTATGTTGTAACTCGATATGTCTGGATTGTCCAGGTCATTCCAATATTTAAAATAAGCTGGATCAATTTCACTCGCCATGAAGGTGAAAAAACCGTCGATTAAGTTCTTCTCCCTCAATTGCTCTATGTATAACTGACGCATCTTATAAGAAACATTTTGGAAATATTCTGAAGTTATCAACCATAACCACAAATAGCGAATGAACGGGTACACGTTCCCATAATCCAAATAGTCCGTGGGAATGTCTTCAGTGAGATGATCGACTAAAATAGAGGGGAGCAAGTAGGTGCTGATACCCGAATTAGCATCTTCACTCTCAGAAACATCGTTGTCCCTTGAATCATTAGTTAGTCTCTGTTGTGACAGTTCAAATTCAATGACGTTATGCTGTTGCTTTTCTTTAACGAGCTTTAACAAAACGCCGAGGTAAAGCCTAGTCTTATTCACATTTGTATCATTAGATTCTTCGATGAACAAGGTAAGGATACGATCAAAAGCGTTGTGTAGATATTTCGTATCAATCGCAGTTACACATTCGTGTAAACGAGAGTAAAACATCGCAGAGAGTTGATTATTATCTTCAGCAATGAAATCACAAAAGCACAAGTCACACACGCTATTAAAAATATCTTCATTCAATTCAGTAGCTGGTTCAATCCTTAAAACTTGTCTAAACAGATTAATTGAATAATACCGAAGTTCTAGAATATAAGGAGTGTCTTCAACTTGACAAAGATCTAAACTGTCCAGCAACAATTTTTGAGATACTTCGAAAAGGATGCTTTCGGAGGTTCTTAAAGAAGAAAACTTTAAGAGCAATTCACAGATTCTCAACATAGCAAGACGAGGAACTGAAAACTCAAAATCATAAAGAGCGTCGCTTTCTAACCATTTGTCAAAAGTGTTTAAACTCAAGTTTAATCTTTGCAAAGGAATAGGTATGAATTCGTTATCGCCACATGCATTTTCATCCAGATCAAGCAAATTTGATAGAATAATCAAGTTTGCGTAAGTTTTCTGTATCAGTTCCATAGATGACGCACCGATAGTTTCAGAAATAAGAATGTTTCTTATTTTTGACATTTTATCATATTGGGCTGTCTCTTTCAGAACTAACAAAAGTATAGACACTCGAACGTAGTTCAAGGTTTCAACACTCTTAGCACGCACTAGTTGTGTTATGTGTTTCTCAATCGACGGTAAGTATTGAGAGAGTAATGAACCAGAGATGCTATCCACTTCATTTAATAATACCTTGTAGATGACTCTAGATTTGTAGAAATTAATTGTATCGTGCTCATTTTGAAGAAGGAGTATGCTCAAACCTGACCCTGATTCTCTTGAGGATGAATCCAAGAATAAACCCTCAAAAAGATTTTTAAAATCGTCTTCTTTAAAACGATCTTTTAACAAGGTATTTTTGATATCAAAAAATTCCAACTGAGGATGGCTTGATAAACAATTAAAATCATTAGCCACTTCAGTTATCATAGTTAGATAGACTTTCAGCTCATCTGTTAAAGAATTTGGGGCAGCCGAAATGAGCTTGTCTATAAATGAAAAGTACTTCAGTAACGTTTCAATTTTTGACAACTGTAAAGTGTCATTTTTCAGATCAAAAAGGTGACTGTTCAAGTTTAAGCTATTATTCATTGAAATTCGGTAATCAATAAATGGAATAGCCTCCAAAAACACAGCCTCTAAATTTGCGGGACAGAACATTTCAAAAAGGTTTGGTTTCTTTTGGATTAGTTCAGTGGCATATGTTAGTTCCAAATCCTGTTTCGTGTTGTAAGTAGTGACAGAGTGCAAAACTACTTGGACAAGTCTCTTTGAGACATCTTCATCATCAGTTAGAAATGGTTTCATTAAAGCATAGATTTTTTCTGTTGAGCTGCTAGACATGATAAACATAGTCTTGTTTAAAAACTCTGTACAAAGGAAAATGTATTTTTGAAGAGCTGGTTTCAGTTTATCTATGTTGTTGATAAACATGTCCAATTGGTCATCTAATATAGAGCGTTCATACAATCTTGCGACATCTTTGTCTGACAAGTAAGAAGCCTTAAATAACTCTCCAGAATCCTCAAAGTTGTATTGATTTAAATAGCTCTCTAAGAAAACACGAGCAGACGATGTGGTTTCTGATGACAGCAACAGTTCCACTTTTTTCGAATTCATTAAATTTAATACATTTGCAATTGCTTTATTGTCAATTTTCAACGTTAATGCAGTCGTAAAAAAATCATCAATTGCGGATAACCAGCTTTCATTTCGATCAATAAATTTGGAATTTGTGTAACGTATCAACAAAGATGATAGATCATCAAATGATTTCTCGTCCAACCATAATGGTAGATCATATATAAACCTGTCCACAATATCACCTACAAGATCAGGATTAGCAGAACTGATAAAAATATTATGCAACTTTATTATTTCAGTGAGAGACACAAATTCACCATCATGTTCAGATGACAAAATTTCAGAAATCCAACTATCAAGATCCTTTAATGCAGCATCATTGTTTGGCGTTGAAAGTAATAATAATACAGTATTTTCAAAATAATGTTTTGGTTCTTGTGCGAGAGATTCTATCGAACTATGACAATGGTTTCTAATTATCTGCACTAAGGGTCCTGGGAGCGATAGCTTGCATAACACCTTTAACAAAGGAGCGTTATCTCTTAGAGACTTACCATTGTTCAAGGTATTCTGACATTCAGCGTTCAAGACACTTGTAGTGTCGTTTATATTAGAAAGCTCTAAAAACTTCAAGAAGTTGTTCCAAACTTCAACTAATAATCCATTACCGTATCTGCCCATGACAGTTTTCTCATTTAGAGACTTTAAAGCTTTCCGCCATATGGGCATCCATTCCAATGTCTCATCAAGGAGATCTAACGTCTTTGAGGTCGACTCATACAAGCTAAAAACAGAGTTGAAAACCCCTGGAAGAGGGTTTACTACCACTGCCGAAAGGAAAGCAGAGATTTTCTCCTTTGCTTGTTTATCATAAGACCAAATTTTTCCATCTTTAATTTCCGTTAAAACAGTTACTATATCTAGAGTTGGGGCAAAGACGACGCTGTATTTAATTCCATTCTTAACGGTAACATGGGTTAATGATTTAAATAATCTTTTCACTGCAACTTTTAACAAACTTGAATTTTTCTCCCAATAATTCATTTTGTTCAATATCCAGATTAATTTCAAAATATATTCAAAAAGTTTCAAATTATGAGAAGACTTAAGACTCATCGCTTTCCAAAGGGAATTTGAATTTAAAACTTCGCTATAGACCTCTCTTTGATCACTCTCAAGGAAATTTTTGTTAGATGTCATACATTTAATCAACATCATAATAGCACTGGTTAACACTCTGTCATACTTAAACTTAGATTCGTCATTTGAAGTATATCTTTCATCGCTTAAGGTATCTTTAGATTCTGCGACAGCAATTTCTTTGATCAAAGTCAAGTTCTCTGCATGAAATTTCTCCCATAAAGAGTCAACCCTTTTGGGATCATTATTAAAGCATTCAGTTAATTTTGTTGAACAAGTCTTGCTTATACTCAAATCAGTGTCATATAAACCCAACAATAGTAAAGGCATTAAATCTTTCAAAAATTTTGATACCCTCTTATTGAATTTTCTAATCAATGCGATACTAATGCTCTGTGCCTGTAACCGCAAATTTTTAGATTCACTAATGGCTAACTTGGCAAAAACTTGAGTCCAACAAATCAAGAAAAGCTCATTGCAAAGCAAGTCACCTTCATTGAATAGTTCCTTCAGATCATTCAGACCTTTCTCCTTGGTGGTATCATCTTTCTTTGATAGTGATTTAAAGATCAACACTAGTTCTTGATTAGGTAACGAGTTTAATAGACTGCCATCAGGTAGCCCATCAAAGTAATTCAATGATATCTTAACTCCATTATGCCCTAATCCGTAATCAGTAGCATATTTCTGAAAAGTGTTTATGCCACCAAATGACATATTTTACAATTTATCTATGCAATCGAGCAGAATACTGCCTATAATCGTTTCTTGTCGATATTGATGGTAAAAAGCAGATTGCCACACTATTAACATAATATTTTCAAAATTCGCATATTATGAAAAAAAGCGTTGTTCAAAGACTGACAGACACAGCGAATACACATATAAATAAACGATTATTCAGCAGCGACTGTCAAGCTTGTAGGCTCTGCACCTTTGTCCAATTATATATATTGTGGTTGCAAGCAAAAATGGTGTAGATCATGTAATGTTCGTTAAAGGACGTTAGATATTGTATATGCAAATGTATATAGAAGGGTGGTGTGGGCGCTTCGGCTCACATGATGTACCACAACAACTTCTGGAAGAAGTTCTT
>PPOJ03000094.1:0-12280 GCA_003708845.3 Sungouiozyma intestinalis | reverse complement strand
GATCTATTTTTGAAAAAATCAGCATCGCCTTCGTTCCAAAGCGAAATGACAGTAGTGTTGAAGAAGATATTAACCCATCGGTAGAGCTTTTAGTTCATTGTGGTTTTGTTGTTAGGATCAATTGGTAATTTTTTTTTGCATATCAACCCCACTTATTTGTGTATTTTCTGACGTTAGATTCCTTGCGGAAAAGAGATATTATTGCGAATTTTGAAATTTTAGAGCTTGGTGATAATGGTGGCCAAATCTGAAACTCCTCCAGTGGTACGAACGCCGCAACTCTTTTTAGATGAAGAGGATAAGACAGAGGAAGTGTTGAAAACTTTTGTCAGTTTGGAAAAGTGTATATATACTCCGAAATGGGTTGGCAACTCTCAAAATGAGTTTATGGAATGTGACTGTTTTGAAAATGTTATCACGACCGAAGACGGCTCGTTGGTGAATGTCTCCTGTGGTGAGGACTCTGACTGTATCAATAGGCTAACTTTGATAGAATGTGTTGACGGACTATGTGAGTCTACCTGTGGTAAGCAATGTCAAAACCAAAGATTTCAGAAAAGAGAGTATGCAGACATCATGATTTTCCAAACAAAGATGAAGGGCTACGGTGTTCTAGCGTTACGAGATATCGAGGCTAATGAGTTTATTTATGAATATATCGGAGAAGTCATTGATGAAGACACGTTCAGAGACAGGATGATAAGTTATGACGAGCAAAAGATTAAACATTTTTACTTTATGATGTTACAAACGGGCCAATTTATCGATGCTACCAAGAAAGGGTCACTAGCACGGTTCTGCAACCATTCTTGTAACCCCAATGCCTTTGTTAATAAGTGGGTGGTAAATGGTAAGCTGAAAATGGGTATATTTGCCAATAGGAAGATCTTAAAGGGTGAAGAGATAACGTTTGATTACAACGTTGATAGATATGGAGCCACTGCACAGAAATGTTATTGTGGAGAGCCAAATTGTATAGGGTTTCTCGGTGGGAAGACTCAGACAGACTCTGCGTCGTTGTTGCCACAGAATATAGCCGACGCACTGGGTATTAGTGTCGCTATGGAGAAGAAATGGATCAAATTAATGAAGAGTAAAGGTGAGAAAATTGTTAAGAATGATGGTGATAATGTTAACGTGGAGTTTGTTAACTCCTTGGAGCTTGCACCTTGTGAAACTTCTACAGATATTACTAAGATAATGAGTGTCTTATTGCAAGTAGACGATGTGTTCATTGCTACAAAACTAGTATCGAGACTTTTCCCCGTGGATGACACAGCTCTGTTACACCAAATTATCAAATTGCATGGGTATAAATGTTTTTCGAACCTTATTGAATTATTCAATGATAATGAACAGATGATAAAAGATATAATTGAGTTCTTAGACAGATTGCCTAAGACTACCAAGAACGGTATTACTTCATCGCATTTAGATGATAAAGTGAAAGCTCTTGCATTAACGTACACAAACCTGGAACGTGCATGCCAAAAGTTGTTGTCCAAATGGGATTCTTATGAAACATATACAAGAATTACCAAGAAGGATCTTAACGATTTGGATAAGAGCAAGACCCCTGCGATGAAACAGATTGATTTTAGAAGAATTAGATTACCTCCAGGTTGGGAAATTATTCAAGAGAATGGTCGTCCCGTGTATTATAATGCACAGCAGCAAAGAAAGTTAACCGAACCACCAAAGGGTTCAAACAACAACTATTATAATAATGCATCCAATTATTATCTACAAAACTCCAGGCGTAAACCAGATTATCTTCCCCCTAAGAGGCCAAGGTTATCTGACGAGGAGTATTCACAAAAGCGCCTCAAATCCATGAAGGAAGAAGCAGATGAGATTCAAAAGGCCAAAGACGAAGAATTACGCTTATTGAAGGCAAAACTGAAGGAGGATACAGAAAAGAGAGACGAGTTACTCAAGATTATTGCAGAAGCAAACCGTCAAAAGGAATTGGAACTCGAAGAACAGAACCGCATAGAGAAGGAAAAGGAAGAGAAAAGACTTAAGAAAAAAAGTATGAACCGAATAGCAAGGTTCGAGCATAATTGGAATTCATTCTTTGCTTCTTTTGTTCCTAACTTAGTGAGAAAATACAAGTGCGACGTCACATTAAACCATGAACATATAAAAGAATGCTCTCGAGACATTACAAAGATACTTACCGCCAAGGAACTAAAGAAGGACTCTAAAGCGTTGCCACCTGATGAACCAAGTAAAGAGAAGAGGGCAAAAGTTAAAAAATTCGTTGAAGTTTATATGGCGAGATTTGTAGAAAAATACAAACAGAAGAAGGCCAGCAAATCCAGAGAAGTCTCAGTCCAATAGTCAGTTGCTCTATACTTTTATTAGTCCTATGAATTTCCCCGTTGTGCAAAGTTTGGAAGCAACTATTAAACAACTTCAGGCAGGCCCCTCCCCACGTTAGTTTCAAAGTTCAAATACCTACGGTGCATGACTTTTGGGTTTAAATTAAGGTAAACCGATTCTGTAGCACCCTTTGTCGTCTGGGTTATAAAGCTCTAGTCACTTTACCGTAATGAGGTTCATAATTGGATATATTGGAAGCATGTATATATCCTAAAAAGGAAATTTACATTGCCAGAGATGTTATACCCAACTCATCGCGTTAATACATGAAACAAGCGACAGAAATGTCAACACACACATATATATATATGCCGGATCAATGGTCCCTTTGTTTGTCTATCAAGTTGGGAGGGTATTTACTTTGAATGTTGGAGTTAATATTCAACATACTACCGCTAGATTATCTATTTACTCTTATAGAAGCCCCATAATGGATAGTGAAGAGACCGTTATAGAAAGCTTGCAAGATAGTTATGACCATATTGTTGTACCCTTTGAGGACTCTCGTGCCCCATTTGAATGCCACTGTGTATCGTGTGAGAGAAGTGAAGCGGACCTTTGGCTTCTACCCAGATTTTTCGTTATAGGAACTATAACGATCCTGCCTTTAGTAGCCAACGTCTGCATTTACGTATATTGTCAATGGTGGCTAGCCCACGAGCCTGTACACGAACCTCTACGGGATTCAGATTTCCCTACAACGTACGAACTAGAGACTAAGTTCGAAAGAACCCATTTCTCTATCGACGAGAAGACTGAAAGGGAAATCAATGAACTTAATGGTCTCGAATATCAAGGTCCGGGAAAGGAAGACGTCCAAGAACAGTATTACCGCAACGGTAAAACCAATTTCTTAGAAACCGCGGCAAGCGAAGTGCTCAACCATCACGACACACTGAGAAGGTGCTACAATAAATGGGCCCTCCGATCCCTTGCAGCCCTATTTGCCCAAGCAGGAATCCTCATAATGATCATAATGCTCGCTTTGTACTCGCACTGAATGCCAAGCCCGAAGTGCCGGCACTATCCGGCATCAAACATCTCAAGATTATATAACTGTGCCTAAAAAGCAACACTCCGTCTTACATACCCTCTTCAAACCTACCCTCGCCAGTAAGACCCACCTGTAGCGAAACCTCCTGCATCCGCCTCTCGAGCAGCAGCGATCCCGGAGAGGAAAAGAGACTTTTCGGTGCTAAGCCCTGGTCTTCCTCACCACTTCACGCCAAGACCGTGGGCTTAAAGCACAAGGCGACAGTGGCAACTGATTGGGAAATGCACATCTTGCATTTTCAAGCCTCGAGAGCCTCGTTCTTGGTTCTTCGGAAAGCTTTTTTTAGCTGATGTTACATCATTGAAACCCGCGTAGAGCTTCGAGGGACTACTTACGGTTAGTTAAGTTGCCTATTCAGCCCTGATTGTTTTGGTTTTTGAGCTCATACACGGAGAGTCTATGTATACATATATATAAACGCGGGCTTGTAACTTAAACATCATCTCCTCTGGTGTAAATTATCTTGTGGACTAGTTCTCCTTAGGCAGACCAAAAGTAACAATGTTGTCGAGCAATCTTGTTAGTACGGTAACTTTAGTGGCAAGTTTATTGTCGACAGTGTCTGCAGTGGACTCCTTCGACAAGTTGTCGTTCTCTAATGTCGGTTTTGCTGGTACTTTCTTCCCCGTGAAGAAATTGGAACACATTGATAACAATGACACTTGTAAATGTGAGGTCGCTGATGCAACCTGGTTTTCTGGTGAAAACGCTCCTTTGGCTGACCATGTGTCTGTCCACTTCCGTGGTCCATTGGTGTTGTCTAAATTCGGGTACTATGTCTCGAATTCGTTCAATGTGGACAACAACAGAACGTCGTCTGCTTGGAACCGTAGTGCTTACTACGATGCCTCTTCTCAAACTGCAGAAAACGTCACTTTCTTAACCAGAGCTGGTGCTGACTCGCCATGTTTGGGGAAGGCCTTGTCGTATGCCGCTGCTGACGGTGTGTCCAAGGCTGACTCGCGTACTGTCCTTGGGAACGGTACTTTGTTAACCTCTGACCAAGAATACGCCATTTTCTCAAACGTTTCGTGCCCCAAATCCGGGTTGAAGAAAGGTTGTGGTGTCTACCGTGACGGTATTCCAGCCTACTACGGGTTCGATGGGACCACCAAGATGTTCTTATTTGAATTCCAAATGCCTACTGAAAAGCAATCTAACAGCAGTTCTTTCGAGTACTATGATCTACCTGCTATCTGGCTATTAAATGACCGTATTCCAAGAACTGCTCAATACCCAACGAACTCTAACTGTTCGTGTTGGGCCAGCGGGTGTGGTGAATACGATATCTTTGAAGTCATGAACGGTACTGAAAGAAACCATCTTTACTCTACATTCCACACATTCCAAGGTATTGAAGACTTGGGGACAGGGATCCAATCCTACGGTTACATCCCAAGAGACTCTAGTGGTGTGATGAGAGGTGGTGTTGTGTTCGACTCTGCTGGTAACGTTATCAGTTTCATCTCTAATGCAACTAGTTTCGATGAAACTTTGTCTGTCGCTACTGTCAACCGTTTGTTAAGCTCCATTCCTCAATCAGAGACATACGCTAGAGAATTGAGCTCAATCTCTGCTACTGCACCAACAACTACTTCTAAATCCAGCGGTGTTTCTATGTTTGCTAGAACAAACACTTTCTGGTACTATATCATCACGATGGTCACTGCATTTGGACATTTGATCATCTAAGTAATCCAAGAAACGCTTCTCAAACTTGTATATGTTTATATGTACGTTTAAATAAAAAGACACAAACGGTACCTAACTATCTACTCCTCTGTATAACTGTTCAAATTGACGATGAACTCGTAAATAAATGCGATGGATTGCAAATGCGAATCCATGCTAACGTGCTCATTGACAGAGTGGATAGTCTCGACCACTGAAGGGTCTGACAACATACCTTGGAACCTATAAATATTCTTGGAAAGAGACCAATAATGTTTCGTATCAGTGTTCCCAGAGAATAGCCCAGTGGTCACGTAGATTTGATTCACCTCATCCTCGGTGTCCATGTCTGGGAAGACTTCCCTTTCGAAAAGATTTTGAATGGTTCCTGCCAATAGTTCCCAAATTGGTCCCTCAGAAGGTGACATTGGTGCTGGTTCTAAACCCTTGGCGATAGAGATATCAATGATCCCCAATTCGGTTTCATCGATAAGTGTTTCGCCGTTCAATGATACACCAAAGTTGTAGTTCTCTGCGATAAGCTTAACAAACTCTAAATCTCTTGAGACAGTCTCGTTGATATTCGAATTCAAGTGGATCCTATGGTTGACCAAGAACTTTGCCGTCTCAGGTAAAGCATTGGCTTTAACACCTGAATGGAAAATGTCTACTGCCTGAGTGGTTCTAATCAAATCACGAAGCATCTTGTGCTGAGACATGAACTCTACTAAAGTATCTTTGTCCTTAGGATTCTTGGGTGCGTTTAGGATAGCATCCTTCAACAATTTAGGAATCGATTTTGAATGCTCAGCCGTGCAAGTTAGAAGCCCATAGATTGGGTTTTCGAAGTCAAATTCAAACTCGAAGGGATTTCCTTCTAGTAATGTAATCAACTCTGACGCAATACCGATATTTGTGTGGTCAGGTGGGACAGAAGAGTGACCCCCATGGCCCAGGATCGAGATTTCCACGTCAACGTAACCTTTCTCTGCATTAATTGGCGTAGCCACGTACAGACCCTTATCCACTTTAGTGATCCCCTCACCTTCATCGACAATGACGAGGATCCCATCGTCACCATACTTTTCATGGATAAAGGAAGCCAAATGAGCGGCACCAAGGGCACCACTAGATTCTTCGTCAAACCCTAAGGACAATAGGATAGTTCTTTGCGTCTCGTAACCGTCTTCTAATAATTTTTCAATGGCTTCTAGCTCGGAAATAACCAAATTTTTACAATCATTAGAACCACGTCCCCACAAAGTATCAGTCTCCTCTTCGTAGTGACCCGAGAAAGGTGGGAACCTCCATGAGTCCCAGGTATCCTTATTTACAGGGACCACATCCTGGTGACCCATCAATAACGCGGGTTTCAAGTTACTGTCAGTACCTTCCCAAGTGTATAGCAACCCAATTTCATTAACTTTGTCCACTTTCAAGTGCTTGTAAACTAATGGGAAAGTTCTCTCTAAGAACTCGTGGAATTTGTAGAAATTGGCATAGAATTCAGGGTCATCAGCGGGGCTAGGATTTATATCCTGCACTTCAGTAGCAATTGAAACGGCTTCTGACAATCTTTCAATGGACAGTTTCTTATACTCACTGTCGCGTAAAATCGTGTCTACAGAGACATTGAAGGATGGTATCAACGGTTCAGTCTTACCGCATACGGATTTGACTGTCTGGGCTTCGAATGGCTCGTATTGGTAATTAAACCGGGTGATAGACCCGATAACGAATATGGCAAGGAACCCACTTATAACGCTCACATGGGACCTACGCCATGTTTTTTTATTCTCTTCAAACTTCATGGCTTCAATGGATGGTATTGTTCCAAGTCTCAGAACCTCAATGACAGGTCCAACTCATAAAGAAGGAGACTGTTAAAGAGGGCTTATCCCTGGACGAGATGAGCACGTCTCGCAGAAGTTGCACTGACGCACAAAAGCACGTGATAGCGTATCAGCACGTGATGATGAATGCACACGTGATGGCGTATGAACACGTGACCGGGAGTGTGCACGTGATGTACAAAATCACGTGATTGTGTCCATTGATGGTCACTCTCCACGGCATTTGGTAGTCCAACCCTCTGCCCTCTCTGGCCCTCCCCCCCCCCATCGCGCTTCGGTCAAGGGTATCTAGTCGATGGGTGTCACTGGGTGCCATAAAGCGGAGGTAGAGCTGTCTGTGATGCCCAACCACCGTTGTTTGCCGCGTCTCAAAGGTGCTACTGCGAAACAAACGTCGCGCGGATTGGCTCTGCAACACCCACAGAGCAGCAATCACTGTTGATTCTAACGTCGCAATCCATCACACCGATTCCCCATTGCTGTGCAGAAGGAATCTGCCGCGTGTCCGGCGTAATGTCTTCATCCTTGGGGCGAAAACGCGTTAAACTAATTATTTAGCCACTCATCGATTAAATAAAACCGTTTACGTGTACTGCCAACTTTCCCTGAACCATGAAAGTCCCAACTACAGTTCTTGCCTAAGCGTGTAGAGTAACAAGAATGGCTAGTGAAACCCCCCGTATTGACCCAACTGCGATTGCTTCGAACACGTCGCCCGTGTTTCGGATCATTGCACAAGTGAAATCTCAGCCTTCTGACACCACGCTAGTGTTACAATCCCCAACTAAAGACAGCGAGATGGTCACTCTGAGCGACGTGCGTGTCTCGATGGCTAAGCATGAGTTCAAGCCAGAGACGTGGTACGAGTTTGTGTGTCGAGCCAGCGACAACGGTGAAAGTGGGTTTTTAATTTTGGATGCCGTGGAGTGTCTCCTGAGGGACAACGAGCAGATCAGCATCGATGGTATCGTGGCCTTGCAACAGCTGAGCGGGAAGTACCCAGAGATCTTCTAAGAATGAATGTTTTTATATCTATATAAGAGTCATGTACAATACACACGTTTTAATACCGCTCTGGCTTTCCGCCCTCCCACCGATGACTTATGCTGAATTGATTTTCCTTGCCGACAAGGACAGTCTCTTGCTTGGCTGGTAGCCACCGCCGTTGTCGCTGGGGAATGGCGCCGGCGTGGCGTAGTTCACGCCACTGGAGATTTGGTAGGACCAGCCTGGAGTCAAAGTGGACAGTTGTTGCAACGAGGTCCGGAACGAGGTGTAGTAAGTCACTGCGCTGGAAGGGTACCTTGTGGTCCATGCGGTCCTGGTGACCTTGGTGTTTGGTTGCAGTTGCATGGGGGCGTACCTCGTCTTCCCCGTTTGCGAAACGTACGGGATCGAGAACGACGCCGAGTTGATCGTCGTCTGCTGGTCCACTGCAATGGTCGACGTCGTGATGGCAGTCTGTGGAGCAGGAGGAGCAGTGTCAGACGCAGCGTTCGAGGGCACTGGACCGGACATCCCTTTCAAAGAGAACCGGGGAGAGTAATGAATAGTGTACCCATGGTTCTCCACGTATGCAAACACTTGGATATAGTACTGCCCATTAGCAGTCATCGACGAAGGAATACTCAAATCCAGAGAGTACACGTCGTTCGTGCTAGTTAAACTGGCAGGCTTGATCTCCTTGGCAAGAGGAGAATAGCACGCAATCCGCGTGTTTGGACCGTAACAAAGCGAAAAAGTGTAGTAATCGATAGCGTCCAGTTGCGGGTAGTTCCCGTTATCGATCCACGCAAGATTGATCACCGCATTACCGTTCACAGTAGTATAAGTCGACCCGGATATGTCACTCGAAATGGACACATCACCAAGCACTCGGCCCACTAACAGACCCAGAAACAACACTAGAAACATCCCAAAACCGATATCTATATGAGCAAAGGCAAACAACACGCTCTCCGGCTCTTAACACCCACCAACAACACCTAAAACAACAGCTCCTGTGGCTGGTACATTAATAGCAAGACGTTAAAAAGCCATCAAATTTTTCAGACCGTGTTTTCCGTTGGGCGCGATATTTACAGTGTTATAGAAGTTCAAAAGAGAGTTTGATTCGGTGTGTTCAGTTGTTTTGTGGTTGTTCTGTGGTTGTTGAGGGGGTGCAAGAGGCGTTGAGGCGTGTGAGATTGCTGTGTGGGAGTGCTGTTTGTGTTTGTTTTCATATAGTGCGAATTTACGAGTGTTTTACGAGTGGTTTGGAGCGTAATTTGGGATGGATAGTTTGGCAGATTCGGATGTTTCCGGTGTAGAGACGGGTGCGTCTGAGAGAGAGATGTCAGCGAGTGTTGCTGGGACGAACGAGCTGTTTGGGGAGTCTGGGGACGAGGCTGTGGCGAGTCCCGTGGCGGCTCGTGCGGGGAGTCCCGGCAGTGTGGAGACCGCGGGGGATGGGACGCCCGGAGATGCGTTGCAATCGGCGAAGAGTGGGACGGATGACGAGGACGACGAGGAGGAAGGGAGTATAGTGCTGGACTCGATGCCGGATTTGAAAGAGACGACTACTGGCGACCAAGCGGAGGAGCCCGAGGCCGTGCGGGCTGCCGACGATGAGCCACGGCCCGTGGAGGAGAAGTCGGTGGACAACCGGGGCGAAGAACGCGTTGGGTCCGAGGCAACATCGATGGACGTCGATACACCCGAAGATCGTGCGAGCGAGGAGCCCGTAGTGAAAGAGGAACACAAATTACCCGAGGAAGAGGACAAAGAACAGGCAACGTCGATACATCAACAGAACATAGAGCCACAGTCCTCTCTATCAGAGGACCAAAATGTGATGTTACCGCAGACTCACGAGATAGTGATCCCTAACTATGCATCGTGGTTCAATTTAAACAAAATACATCGCTTGGAGAAACAATCTTTACCCGAATTCTTCACCATGAGGATAGTGTCAAAGACCCCTGAGATCTATGTGAAATTGAGGAACTTCATGGTGAACAGTTATAGAATAAACCCAAGCGAGTATTTTAGTGTCACCGCGGCAAGAAGGAACATTGCAGGGGACGCTGCTGCGATATTCAGAGTCCATAAATTCCTGATGAAATGGGGGTTGATCAATTACCAAGTGGACGCCAAGTCCCTACCCAAGTCTATTGAATTGCCCTTAACCTCGGAGTTCTCCACGAAACATGACGCTCCGAGAGGATACTTCCCCTTCGAGAGTTACAAACCCTCCGTGCAGTTACCGGATATGGTGAAATTGAAGAAGATGATGGATGTCGATGACCCTAAGAGCACTTTACATAAGTACTTGAGGGAAGAGAATAACATGAGGTCAAGATTTACAAATTCAAAGAAAAGAGACACTGTTAATGAAGAAGACGCATCTGTGGACAGTGAGAACCCAAACATGGTGAAGAGACCTAAGATCTTAAGTACCGTGGAGGAGGACGATACATGGACTAGAGATGAATTGAAGTTACTCTTGAAAAATATACAAAAATTCGGTTCGGATTGGTACGAAGTGGCCAAAGCTGTCAATACAAAGACTCCAGAACAATGTATTTTGAAGTTCTTACAATTACCTATAGAGGACAAATTTTTATATCAAAAGAGTGGCGGTGATGGAGCAGACATTGGACCTTTGAAATTCTCCCCACATTTGCCATTTTCTAAGAGTGAAAACCCTGTATTATCTACAATTGCATTTTTAGTCGGGTTAGTAGATCCAAAAATTGTTCAACAGTTATCGCGGAGATCGATAAACCTTTTACATCAAATGGAGAAAGGAGAAGAGAAACAGGAACAGGATGGAAAAGAAATTTTGCATAACAGAAAAGGTGATACTAAAATATCGGAAAACACTGACTTGGAGGGAAAATCTGAGAAATTAACTGATGGTTCTTTGAACCTCCATGGAGATGCTGGTGATGATAATACGGCAGAGAAGGAGAAACAACAGGACCCACAGCACGAGCCAAATCAAGAAGATCATACAACATCAGCAGATTTGCAGAGGCAACAGACTCAAGAAACAGACTCGGCCGTAGTAAAGGATCCTGTAGCAACTCCTAATTCACCTGTGAAAATTGGTGATGATGGCAACGATAACTCTGATGCCTTCAATGGCTCTAAAGGTGACACTGATGAGAAAACCGAATCTAAAGATGATTCTGATGATCTGTTCAACGAAAGTTTTCAACCAGAGCCCATGGACGTAGATAGTCATAAAGAAGAAGCAAGCAAAGAGGAACCTGAATTGGAATCTGATGATTCTCAACTCTTAAAAGAAAGTTCAGAGCTTGCCATATCCACATTAGGGCTGCGTTCTCATATATTCGCTACAAATGAGGAAAGGATAATGAACAAAATAACAAACAAATTGATCCAACTTCAGATGGAGAAATTAGAAACTAAGCTTGCCATCTTTGATAAATATGAAAAGACTATCGAATTCGAAAGGAAAGTGCTTCAAAGACGACAAGAAGAATTTATAATAGAGCGCCTTACTTTTGCTAAGAATTCTTACAAATTATTGAACAAATTTGATGAAGCCGTAAACCAAATCAGTGATACAGACTCAAAGGAGGAGTTAAAGAATGGTTTGAAAGAATTACAAGAAATGTTAATGAAACCACAATCACTAAGTTTCACAGTTTCTAAGGAAAAGTCTCAAGACGCTAGTGCACATGCTTCTGAGGTTGATACCCGCAATTCTAACAAGACGGAACTGGAACCTATCTCTGTAGAAGCGCCTCAGTACTACAGATACTGGTCTGCATAATAAATATAATTTCTAGATGGTTTTGTCAATTTGATCAAATTCATGGATACAATCAAAAATTGTGATTACAATTAAATAGAAGATAGAAATGTAATCCTGTAATATTCCACACCCTCGTGGTGAGACAGCCAAATAATAATAATAATAATAATAGTTATATCTCTTCTAATTCAAAATGATATATGTATATAGATGTGATATATACTTTGTATCTTATCTTAAGAATTGATTTTGAAAAAAAGGTTTAGAGTGATTAATGATTGATAATGGAAGCGCGTTATATCAGTAGTATTGACTATCTTTTCTTATATGAGTTTTAATGATAAATTTCATTCAAAGATTTAGCTTAAGCAGCAATACGCTTTTGAGCAGCGATTCTACCTCTTTGTCTAGAAGTCAATCTAACCACTTTCTTTTCTTCAGCCTTCTTGACGGTTTCGTCCTTTTCGGTCAAGACCAATTCAATGTGAGATGGAGAAGATTCGTATTTGTTGATTCTACCGTGGGCTCTGAAAGTTCTTCTTCTTTGTTTTG